>JAQFYH010000422.1:0-12894 GCA_034694405.1 Scolopendrellopsis subnuda
ATATGTATATTTATATTGAAGTCAAAGAAACTACACTTGATTACAATTTGTAATCTTCGTCGGGAAATTGGTAAATTACTACATTTTAAAACAATGTTATTTTTCTTCGGGAAATTCGTGAGAATTAAATGCATTAGTGTGCACACTAATATTTTTTCCTCCAGGAAATCTAACATGTCGGGTCGTAAAATCTTAGATAAATAATACGAAAATTTCAAACTCGCCTTTCTATCTCTCCATTTTTTTTTATTATAAAGTTATAATTTTAAAAAGTATAATTTTTCACTGTATGTTTGTTGTTTTATATTAAAAAATGATACACTTTTATTAATTTCACTGAAAAGTTGCAAAATGTTGCAAATAAGTAAAAAGTTGCAAAAATTTGCAAAAGTTGCAATCACACATTTCGTTTTTTTTTTTATCAGAATAGTGTAATTTGTACTCATATATGTGGAGTTGGTACCGACAAGGGTCTCACTTGTCAGTCAAAATGTTGCAAAAGTTGCAATTTTGTCGCCCTAATAAAAAAGTATGAACGGCAACATTTTACAATTTTACGTACAACATATAATAGTTAATACTCTGCAATTATATTTGTAATAGGAACAATGGTTTTTCCATTTCTGTATTGTTTTAAACTGACGCAAGTGCGGCTTTTACCATTGCGACAGATTATGATAATAGTGTATTGCAAGTTGCTACCAAGTTGCTACAATGTCATAGGTCGATTAACAATATTATTTACAATTTTACAGGGATGGTGTTTTCTTCCCTTACTGGTTAATAATTATATTTTTGACCTCCTCCGCTGCTAACAGAATCTGCATGAACAATACATTGTAATAATTAGCATAAAATTAGTCTAAAATACGAAGTAGTTTTTCTCAATGTAAATTGATATTCAGGTACTGGGTACGTCAAGATCTGAGACCATTAATATCCTAGTACTTTTACGTCGTGCTCCCAATTAAAGAATACCTGTTGTTGCTTTCGATCCCCGAGTACATAACGGTACTAGTATATGCATATTTTTCGGGCCCCCTGTGGACCAACGGGGGTTCAGTAAATCTAATTTAATTTTTTTCAATCTTCTGCGCCTTATCGACCGCAAATTATACTAGCGTAAATCGTCTGGTCAAAGCCAGAGGGGCGTAATTGCAGGATGAAGTTTCCAGAAAAAGAGTTATTAAAAAACCAACACACGAGAGTTTCTCTTTATACACCGTATAAATTGAAACATTACACTCTATCGATAACTATCGAAAAAATCGATTATTTTAAGCTGTTTACTGGTGTAAAGTCGTAATGAAATTCAAAATAAATCGAAAGGCGTAACGTGAGTTACGCCCCTCTGGTTTTGACCAGATGAAATTACACTAGCGTAAATTATACTAGTGTAAATTATACTAGCGTAAATTATACTTGCGTAGTCGAAAGGCGCAGAAGTAAGTGACGTGTGCGCACGTGGGGATCACTTTAAATTATCCCCGAGTAAATATAATTTTTACAGCATAGCAATAATTTCACCTTAATCCGATGTTTTATTAGTTGTCACCAACTAACTTAAAATCCACCTCCTCAATAACCACGGCAGAAAATTCATTGTGCTTTCCACAACTGACTCTCGATAAATAAAGTTAAATACAGATAGATAAATACAGTTATTGTTTTCACTTTTAGTAAATTCTTTTCCCGTTTTGTTTCTTCTCTCTTGATGCTGATTGTACGGGATCAGTTAGGTAGCTTTCAGATTCTAAACTTCCTAAATACTCCCTAGATGAATACCTTGAGAACGTCATCAACCTTCTTTTGTTTTTTGTCATGACGTTTTATTTATATGTATATTCCCATAGACAAACTAGCCACCTACCAGTACTGGTTTGTCTATGATTTCTCCATGTTTTTATAACGTTTGAGAATTAAAGTCTATCTATCTATCTAAACAACAGTTTTTCTGTCTCGCTCATTTCGTATACTGCGAATATAAATTATTTTTATAAAATATGTACTACCCGTTTATTTTTTTATTTTTTGTTTATCTTTAGAACGCTTCCTTTTCCGTTCACTAGACAAGTTAAACACTGCGAAGATTGATATGCACTCTATTGAGTTCAACGATGGTTCGACGAATCACGTCTTTCAACAGTTGACAAACGTTGCATCAAGAAGAACTTTTTAATATACAACTCACAGTTATAAATGAATTATCAAGTACGGTATTAAATTAGTTGGCAATTTTTAAAATTAGAAATGTTCCTGCTATAATTCATTCCATTTATAACTTAATTACCCGTCATACAGGTATCTGCGTGCTGTTAATAATTAATGAATTTGCTAACGACGTGATATAATTTCAACAATTAAATTAATTTGCATCCTAATAGTAGGGTTGGTGACCGTGCGAGAGACTAGTGACAAAAACAACGCAACGATATAAGAAAAAAAAAACTCTTTTCGTCTGATGATTCTCCTTGGAATAGAACTGATTACCACTTTTATTAGTGTGACATTCGTGGGCCAAGAAATTTGGGCCTTAAAAATTAATATTTTCGCCTTACTGAAAAAATTAAGTTTTTCGGGAATGATCATTAGTCTGCCGTTACATATAGTTCTGTTATTTACATTTTAAAATATTATAATTTTATTCTCCTTTTCTTATAAAGAATTCGCGAGAGACATTGCACCTGATGCATGCAACTTGGCAAATAATTAATGTTTACTCATCTATGTTCAGTCGTCCTGCCTGAAAAATCATCATGGAAATAATTTCTTTGCTTAGATATGGACGTGAGTCGGGACCAATTGAAGGGTTGATTGCAAAAAGAGCACATGTCATAAAAATAAAAAAAAATCGAGTTTTTCGTGTCGGGTGGTAGTAACTTGCTATGCAATATGCACCTACAGAAATCTTGATTATGCAAAAAACGGCAGAAATATATGAATTATAAGCATTTTAGCATAACTTTTCTACAAAAACGGCATGTCAACCAGTATATCCAGCAAAATGGGTAAATAAAAATATGTTTAAATTTAAAATCAAAACTTGCGCGCTCGCCATCAGGACCACGGATAAACTACTCAAAACTTTTTTCGAGTTTTTTAAAAAAGATTTAACACAATGTCATAAAATCAACACAAATTTGTAATTTCTACCAAAAAGGGCAGATGTCAAGCAAGCTATGTTTTCATTTTTCCCTGTCCCGGGTTTTATACGCAGAGAAGCCGCTATGTGCACATTTTACTTGTCCAACGTAAGTTATATGTTATCGTAAAAAAATACCAACATTTCTAAATGAAAACTTAAAGAGCCAAGGCAGTTTTTCTTAATTATCTCAAAATCATTAATTACAGACATACGCCCTTTTTGCAATCAATCCTTCAATTTCTTACAATCGAGAGTAGACTTATTATATTGAATAATTTTTTCAACTGAAAAAATAAATTAGACCCCTGATAAAATGTTGGGTGCTTCCCACCATTGCAAATATGTATTAATGTGAAGCTTTTCATCAGGAGGCCTATTTTTGAATTATTGTTTTAAAAATATAAGAAGTATAAATATGGAATCGGCAGCGAATATTGTGCATAGGGCCTAACTAATAAATAACACAATTCTATTTTTTTTTATTTTGCTTCACAACTGAACCAATTGCACGCTTTGATAGATGCTAAGTTGCTCGTACTTTTGGAAGATAAATTTTAAACTACTCTGTACTTTTAAAAATTGAAAAAAATAAAGTAGAAAGAAGTTTATATACGAGAGACCGCCCTGTTTCGTGAACGCGTCATCACCCGAGTGTAGAGTTTGAAATATTATTTTTCGTAGTCTCCTAACGACATATTGGAATTGCGCTACTTTCGTAAAGAGCTCGCTCGTAGTCGTTGTCGGAGGAAAGGTTACATCGCTAAACCAGCATTGCCCGGGGGCAAGATATGAGCTCTGAAAACGTAATAAGCAAACTTAGATTATAGTGCTATAAATTCCCACTTCAACGGCGTGGGTTTTGTTGTCTACGTCGAGGCATTAATAATGAATCACTTCATATAATATGGCCTCTTTCTTAAAACAAGGAAGAAGACCTTTATCATAGCTATTATTCAAACGCACGCTTTAATACACACATTCATAAATAAAATATATATGCGTTGACGTTTTGTGCTAAAATATACGAGTGCAATCTTTTGCAGCATATTACCTATGGCTTAGTGTAATACTCAGAAGGTCTCCGGATTTTTTTACAGGGGTAAATACCTCCGACGAGAGGATTATAATACCAGAGAAGAGAAGAAAATTTGGGAAAACAACTACTGGGTATTTGTTTTTTTAATGGTAAGTTTGCACTGTTTTTTGTTTTTTTTTCTAAAATTATTCATTATATTAGGAAAATGAAAACGAAGGGGGTTGGCAACATCTTTGGAGTAAGGAGTTGATAATAAACAAACAGTTCACACAGGGTTCCTAAGCCTGAATTTGATACGAGTTTATATCCAATCCAGAAGGTTGGTTTATAGAATAAAAGCATGTACATATTTAAAATTTTGTTCTAATTATTTTACCTTGAATATTAAGTTATGACGTTTTGAAAAGTAGATTGGGAGTACCAGGTGATACCGGGCGATGGAAAGTTAAACATATTTTTAAAAAAATATATAAATATGTACTGATGGGTCATCATTACAGGCTTGAACACTGTTCATTAGAGATTGCATTTGTAAAGCACTCGTCGAAATTAGGCTACGCATTTAGCATATTACTGCAAATTCTCTAACTTAAATTATAGCGTACACTACACGACTACAGTACATTAATGCTCATTTTACACTACGACGTTTTTTGATACAGGTGATTTAATGGCGGAACGGATTTTGCCTTCTTCGATGAACTCTCAACAACGGTAATTCGACAAGTATAAATTAAAATATATAATATAACGGTGTTATAGGGTATACTCGTATTTAGGTCATGAACAAAATGAAGGATTGGATATTGAAACAGTTACACACACAACTACGTCAAGAAGCTATTGGCGATTTGTTTTCTGCTGCATATTCTCAACAACTGCTAATTACAATCAGGAATCAAGATATTGATGCGATCGATCCGATAAAATAAACGATTGCAGCAAGTAAGTTATACGGCGAAATAAAAGTCATAACAAATAAAATTGTTAATCCACTTGTAACGTTAAGCAAATTTATAAAGCTAATTTGATCTTCAATTCCGCAATTTTAACCTAAACTACTCTCTTTGCATTCAAATGAAAGCGACATCGCATTCGGTCAATTCTTGTGTTCATACACAATCATTACAGAAAAAAATAAGCTTTTTTTCCGATAAACGACATCTCATTTATTCACCCTTCACGAAATTTGAGGAGGGAGAGAAATCAAGATTTGGGAGAAAGTTCAACAAGGGCATTTCGAAAATAAAACTTTTCTACTTAAGGCTGCAATAATCTCGAAATCCGCATTGCGTATTCTTGATTACTTGCAGAAATTGTGCCTTGTTATACGACAGAAGGGAGAATCGGAGTAAGGGGGGAGTAATGGTTAGGGTTCTTTACCGAATGGGCTCCAAATGATCTAAGTTCATAAGTTCTAGCGCCAAACGGTGTGCGAAAAGAAACTAGGCAATTTCATTTTTATTATTTTACAGTACAAAGCCGATTAAATCTGTTTCTGCGAGCAAGTTCACGCTTACATAAATTTAAGCCTTATAAATGGAATTTTCCCAACACATCTTTTTTTAAATCTCCTCCAGCGAGAGAATATTCGAGTACTTTCATCTCCAACGCTGGCTTTTGACACTTCTAAACTATACGGTATAAATGAATCAAATATTTACTTGTTACCGGTATTTATATTTTTTTTTCTACAAAGCATAAATTGAAGCAAAAGAAAATGGGAATTAGGTTATCAAGGTAGTTTTATAATGGTGTTTCCAACTTTAATTTACGAACGTACAAACTGTAAAAAATACGCATTTTATTACGTGGAAGAAACAGATAATAAACATCCTATTTTCAAACGTGACTTGTGATTTAGCAAAGGAATGCGAGTATTTCTGGGTATGTGTTAAGTTAATAAAAGTTAAAGAATATGCTTTTCCCTTTTAGTGCAATGAAAAAATTTAAGTCATTTTTAGGTGTTCTCTTTTTAAGAAACTCATTTATCAAATTATTAAGAGAGTAAAACATCATTATAAAATTCAGTTCTCATTTCATCAATCCCGTAATACAAATAAAGATAAATAACTAAAATAATAACAAAAGCGTCGCGAGAAAGGGTAGAGGTGGTTTGAAAAACTGGTCCACATTTTATTTACCCAACATCTTCACTAAAATACTGAATTACCGAGTAAATAGATTTGTTAAAACTTTTACGTGAAAATAATATCTGTGAAACCCCAGATGCGCGAATTTACATTTACCGCAGTTTCCAACTCAAAAGCTGCTGTACGTTCGGCCGAGAATTTAATAGACACCACTGATATTGGAAACAACAAATCGGTTGTCTGTTCAATGTCAGATATTCAATTGTCTCCATGACAATGTTATTTTGCTATCGCGCAGCTCAATAATACTGTTGTGAATATCGCTGGCGTGTATGTTACTTTCGAGTTAGTATACTCTTCTTTTATATTGACTACACAGACATCCCAGCTTCTGTTCTCTTCTGTAAGTAGCAAGACAAGGTTTGCTAGAAGGTCAATATAATACGGGTAGATGGAATTCTTTGCTTCCTAATTGTGTATAATATCACCAAGAAACACGTAAGTTATATCCGCATATTTCTTAGCTGGCATTTCGTTATACAACGGATCGAACTCACAATGTATCGAACTAGTGCCGTGATCGTTTCTTGCGAAATTAGAGAACCAAACTAATTTCTGGGTACGAAGTTGAATGATGTATTCGTATCAAGATGAAAGCAAAAGTTGAATAAATAAAATGCAATACAACGCACAATCCTTAAAAGTTAAAAACTGCAATAGCTTGTACGGTATTTTAAGATCATTGCAGGTTTCAATTTAATTCTCAATGGAGGTTCAAATCCTTGGTGATAGAAAAATCAATTGATTATGAGCATATTATGAAATATTGATTAGTTTTTGGTTTGGTCTAGCGACCACTGATACCGCAACAGTGTTTGTTGGCTCTATTCCAGGTGTATAGGATATAGTATTTATGATCTTCTATCATTGATGTTAATTAAAAAGAAACTCTTTCTGATACATTCTGAAACATAAGCTAATCAATTTTCAAGGGTTTTGTGATTAGAGCGCTCGCCATTTGAAGCTGCCTTCAAACCTAGTTTTATTTATCAAATGCACACCTGATCCCCTTGTCCAATTTTATATAAAAAAATTAAATAACAAAACTACATACAAAGTTTTAATCGTAGGTACTGTTGCAACAAAAGTCATCGTGAGAAGACTCTGCGTCTCATATGGGTAGATTAGATTTAGTTTGACTCGATAAGCAGATCAGTATTTCAAGAACGATTTTGAATCTACTAAAATTCGGTAGAATAGTACTTTATCGGGCTCATTGAGGTCGTTCTCTCCCGTTTTCTCTCCGTTGAATTATTGCATTCCGTTTGAATGATTAGGTAAGGTTTCCGATTATTATTTTTAAATTTCGTTTTTTATATATTATTATCTTTAAAATTAGTTTATTTTTAGGAAAGGTCGGGCCCGAAGGGCCGATAACTCCTGTACTTACGCGGAAACGGCGTTGTTCCGTTTTCCATGATTATTTTTAATTTCGTTTTTTATTGATTATTATCTGTTAAATTAGTTTTTTTTAGTAAAAGTCAGGTTTTTTTAACGCTGGCCCGAAAGGCCGATAACTCCCGTACTTGCGGGGGAACGGCGAACGCGGGAATGGCGAACCTCAATGAGCCCGATAAAGTACTATTCTACCTAAATTCTATGGGGTACATTCTTCTTCTATTTTTTGTTACAAAATTAAAAGTAACAACAAGTAAATAGACTAGTTTTTCTTCTTAAAAGCTCTGAGAAAGGAGAAAGCTTCGGAATCGCACGTGGTGCGACCCCAGAACAGGCGCTCGCACGCTTTTTACTTTCCGCGAACATCACTTTCAGAGCGACTTTACGGAGTGTACGAGAATAAAATAATGACAAAGGGCCCTTTTATAAGTTATCTGCAGGAATCTTAAAAACAAAGAGATACTTTCTATTTTATAACCGTGGTTTTTAGTTAGTTCAAAGTATTGTTAAGACTTAATTTGATATTCCTGATTTGTAACATAGATAGGGAATCTGATGTAGTAATGGCTCAACTACAGTCAAGCGATAGCGAGGAAATACAACGCGCGATGGAAGGAAAAGTGAAGGGTTTTCCCTTGCTCTTGGTCAAGGTCAAAGCGGATTTTCATTCCTCTCGCGTGGTTTTTTTCTCGCTTTCTCTTGACTGTAATTGCGCCCTAAGCATTTTTCCATAATTTTATCTGTAATTGTATTATTTTTCTATTGTATTTCTTTAAGTTCTGTTCAGAAAAATAAAAGTATTTAAAAATAACTACATTTTTCTTCCACACCGTTTAAGAACTTTATAGCTTTGTTTTACTATTCTCGATAAGATAAATTTCAGAATTTTCTTTGTTATTCTAATTAGGAAAGCAAAAAGTCCTGTGATAATAAAGTTAGGGTTCAACCGAGGGTTCAACTGTTACAGTACCAAGAATGAGAAGCAGATTTGAAGATAAAAGTTGGTCGTGTAATTTCCTGGAATGAAAATTATGAAACACATGAGAGAAATGGAACAGATGATAAAGATCGTGAGTTCTTTTTCATCTGACGTAAATGGTTGGACAACTTGGACGTAATAGTTTTAGGTATTAATATTAATGTAACTATGAATGGTTTTATCTCTCGCAGGACAATTGAGGCCACGGAAAATATTCAACTCTTGCGAGGGCACAGCAAATTTTGCCAGGAGAACCTAGAGTTCGAGCCACAATACTCCAATAGACACTTCTGATGACTAAATGGACTAATTCGTTTTCCGCAAAATAGGCATATACTCTGTAGTCACGAGAAATCATTGAAGTGTCAGTAAAGTTTACAACTGAGATTAAACACTGGCCAATGCCCATTGCTGCTCTGAAAGAGTAACTTCTGTAAATAAACAACAACTGCCTATTCTTTGGGGCTATAGCGTCTTATGTATTATAGATTATTATAGATTATTATAGATTATAGATGTATTATAGATTATTATAGATTGCAATCCGAACTCTGTCAAAAGATGATTTTCACGACCCGAGAAAAGTTCCTTATAGTCGACCAGTCGAGAAGTTTGAGCTCTACCTGAACCAATTGTACAGTATAGTAGATACTACAGTACCAGTAATCCAAAATGGTTCCAACTCGCATGCTTTAGTAGTGCAAAAGGAAGCAGGTCAGATCCACGTAGCTAGAGAGTGGTAACATTGTTTCTTTTCTTTTTTTCAAGAGGAAAATTCGCCACTTTTGAGAAATATGGATATTCCGAGTCGATAAATTATATTTAAACAGTGTAAACCACATTGGTGTATTCGTAAACAAAAAATTACTTTTGATATGTTAATATGTTAATTGAACCCGGTATATCCAGCTTTCTAAGTTTCGCGAAGTTCTCTGCTGTCTTAAAATGAATGTGTTACTATAAAAATTCATAATATAATATACCCAGTATATTATCCATAGGCCAGGTACAGTATAACCCCTAATAAAGAAAACAAACGAAAGAAAGCAAAGAATGGAATTGGAAATATTAAAAAAAAAATTCTTTCATCGAAAGTTGTTGCTCTTTCAGATCTTTCAAAACTTCCAACTACTCTCTGGAAAATAACAAATAGGTTATTTCACTTTCACAAATTTTTAGCCCCAATTAATCACCGCTTTCTTTGATATATCGCGGCATTTTATGCTTTCACGAAAAATCTAGCTTGAAGTTTGTTATATGGGTCATTACCCTTTAACAGTCATCATCACTCACTCCATGATACATAGAAAACGTTCTGCCTTATCACCCAGTAACAATTACCAAGACTCAAAGAGGTTCATTCATTTTGAAGGTCAGGTCTCTGAGGATCAGAATTTACAAGACGTTTCGGTCATTAATATTTATAATAAATAGTGGCTGAAGAGTGAGTATCAAACACAGCTGAATTCCACTGCGAAAATGAAGTTGTATTATTTTACTATTTTTCTTGATGTAAATTCGTTCCTAATGAGACTGTTAGACGAATAATAGACGAACGGAGTCCCCTCCTGATAATCGCTGAAGCTTTTTTAATCCAAAGTCACGTAAATAACAATATTGAAGTAAAAAGCATGAAAATAAGTGAAAATGATTAAATTCAGTGAATTTCACAGAAAGTAAGGTTGTCATCAATGTTTTATAATAAAAAAAAAACTTCAGGAGGTTGGATCAGGAGGAATTCTGTTCGTGTATAATTTTTCTTTATGATTATGTTTTAATATAACTAGGTTTATACTTAGGTATTTGTTATGGTAAAATATTCAATGCCGACATACTGAATACTGAATTTAATTACCAAAAACGGCAATATCAATACAAAGATAAAAATATATGTGAACATTAGGATAAGGTAAGAATAAACGAGATATAAAAATATGCAAAATTATGAATTTAGATGAAAGTTATAGCTGCATTTGGGGTGGTCAGGACATGATAATAAAATTCACATTGTAAATCGATAACCTAAGCATTTAAAATATATCGCAATCTATCTAATAAATTGTCTTTTTTGCTCATTTTTCTGCGTCAACAACGAAACAAATAATATTGCCAACATAATTGTTTTCCTTTCTTCTTCGCGATTTACAGTAGGAAAGAGTCTCTTTTCTTGACTGTTTCATATTTAAATTTACTTTTCTGTCCGACCGTTCGTTCGTGTATTCAATGGTCACAAGAATGTTTTTCTAAATTGGCATAACAAAGAAAACTTCCACCATAGAAATGAATGTGAAATCCTCTATGACAAACATTTTGGGGTTTCTCTTTCTCATTTTTCATTTGTATTTTCAATAATTCTACTGGGAATCGAACCCATCAATACTGAATTCCATTAACAAATTACCGTTTTCGATTAGGCTATATTTTTTTTTTCAGCTTCGTCCATACAGCTTTACTGTGTCGTAGTTTATTATTTTGTTTTGTTTTTCTAATTTTTTTTCTTTAAATAAACAAGAACCAATTTAAAACATAGAAAGTGGATTAAAGCTGCGATTGCTACGACGGCAGATTTACATAATGTATTCGATTGGCGGAGACCAGAGGTTGAAGAATTCAGTTATCGATTGCATAAGTAATTGACGAGCTCTCCGATTATTATCCGTGAGAACAAAAAAATCTCTCGCATTGTTGTGCCTTGACATTGAAAGGGGTTTTTAATCCGAGTATGATTTGCAACCGTCGGAGCAAAACTGAAACACAAAGATCAGTTTAATGAAGAATTTTGTTATTAATTTTCGTTCTCGTGTTTCTGACGAGAGCAATTATTTTCTACAGACACTCACAGTTATGAATAGAGCTTAATCCATCTTCCCTTCTCTTTAGTATTTGGCGGCGGTCCAATCAACTGTTTTTTTTTTATGGTTTTGATATTGAAAATGTCTTAGGTAATACACGTACGAGAGCTATATTATTCATAATGCTCATGAATATCTGCATTGAAACCCAATGGGTGGTGTTGCTTGTATTAATAATCATCTTGCATCGAAAGTTTTTATTCTCACACGAGGAATACAAACTAACTTGTACTTACTAGTTACTACCCACAAATCCAAGAGGAACTTTTATTTATTATTTTGAGAAAACGTTCAATCCTGCATAGTAACAATCACGAAAGCCTCCGTTGTAACAAGATTAATAATTGGTACTGAATTTACTCAAAGAAGGTGTCGTTACATCAATTTCTTCAATAGTAATTATGCACTTTCATATAGATACAACAACTGACGTACGCTCATTTTAGTAATTTTTTTTGTCTCACACTACAGGGATTTCTAAACTAAATGGATTCCTGAAGGTCCATTTTCATGAGAATTTTGGGAATTATGTTTTGTTTAACTTATGTACGAGGCAGTTCTATATAATAAAGTAAATGGAGGCTCATTACTAAAATATAAAACATAACACACATTGGTTGTTTCACGGAACGTTTACAAACCATGTATGGAATGTGCAGAGATTTTCAGGTAATTTTGTGTTTTTCTCACAAGTCATTGTTTCTTATTCATCTCCAAAAAGAACACAATGTTCTCTTTTTGAGTTGTCATAATCCTCGATGTACAATTTTCTGGTTACTTTGTTCAACTTTTAATAATTCTGTTATTAATGCTGTGCAAACAAAATGATCCCTGATTAAAATGTTGTAGAGTTCATTGATTAGATTAGAATATTTAACTAATAATTGTAGAAAAAATAGAATCTAATTGTGGATAATACGGGATTATTATGTTTTATTTTATTTTGTACAGTATTCTGCGACAAGTATTTTTTCGCAGTTATTTAAATTATTTTTGTCATCAGTAGGGCGAAAAAATTGCAACTTTTGCAACATTTGCACTTTTTGACTGAGACCCTTGTCGGTCCCAACTCTACATATATGAGTACAAATTACGCTATTCTGATAAAAATAATATAATGTGTGTTTGCAACTTTTGCAACTTTTTACTTTTGTTGCAACTTTTCAGTAAAATTAATAAAATATTATTTTTCAATATAAAACAACAAAAAACTTAAAAACCGTAAAAAAATTACACTTTTTAGAATTTTAACTTTATAATTACAAAATATGGAGAGATAGAAAGGCGAGTTTGAAAAACCGTGGAACATTTCCTATATCTTAAGATTTTAC
>JAQFYH010000423.1:0-12878 GCA_034694405.1 Scolopendrellopsis subnuda
AGGAACTTTTTTTTAACGAATTCAATTTGGATGAAATTTAACACAGTGTTAGATAGATATATTGCGATGTTAAATATTATACAATTTCAGAGTTTTTCACCGTTGGGATTAGGAGGTAAAGCCACGTGAACATAGCGTTTTTGATCAAAAACGCCATGTTCACGTGGCAATATCTCGCGTTCCCTCTAGTGTAAAGTTTCTATACCTTACCATTGTATGTGTTTGTATCTACCTTAAACTGCGAATTTAAGAGGAATGGTCAGAATTCTGACTTGTCTCCAATGGTTCCAGTTGGAAACATTAGAGGATCCTCATGCAATTCCTCGTGAATTAAAAAACACGTTCAGCACCAAGCAGAATTCGTACGCATTTAAAATTCTGGCTAGTAGCTTCAGAAGCATAACAAAATTTCTGTTGTGCGACGAACTTTTTTCCAAGAATCTGCGAATAACTCACCTGCAATTCTCTCATTGCGTGAGGTCTCCAGTCGATTCGAATGTTGAGGATGTTACTGCCGTTCAGTTTCATGGTGAGCATGCCGTCCTTTGTAATGACTCCCTTGGATTCTTTTTCCGCCTTGATGGTAACGACGTTACGTTCGGCCGTCGTGACCAAGCGATATTGTTTCTTTGAGTCTGAAAAAAAAATTATATTTCAGTTTTTACTCGATTGTTGAAGAAGCCCCGTCATTTATAGAATTGATATCGATAAATCGAGTTAAATATCGATACATGGTTATGAAAGCCTCAAATCCGTCCAGCGTGATAAACAATTGCCTGACGTAAAATAAGTTATGACGTCATATTAACGCGGAGAATCCGGGAATTTTAGCACGTGAGCGATGGGGGACGGCTGGGTTTGATTCTTTTTACCTTGATCGTAGTTCAGTATCACGTCCATTTGTCCCTTTTGGCGACTGAATTTAACCGACGCGGACATCGGGGACATGTCGTTGATTTTAGTGGCGACGTCAATAACCGAATATTCCGGAGTCCTGATTGCGCGAATCTCCATGGAAACGACATTCTCCGTCGACCTCAACTGAAATCAAAGAAAAGCAATATTAGTACGACGTGTTGGGCACCATCTATGACGTCATTCCGACTGCATTTCAACTGACCGAAAGCTGAATCTCCCGTCGCAGTTTGTCGATTCTGCTCTTGAGTTCCATGTATTTTTTGCTTCCGCGACCGTCCACGAATCCGAGTTGGACGCTGACGAAGGCTTCGGGTTGGCTGTCGAGGATCTCGGCGAGGAGCGAGGAATCCAATTTGGAGGCCAGATGGTTGGCGTTGACCTCGAATCTGTATCCTCTGGAAGAAGACTGACTGATGGTGGATAATTTGGAAGAGACGAGATAGCGATCTTTCTCGTTCGCGGTGGTGTCCAGCCAAGCACTTCCGGAAAATAGTTCTTCGTTTTTGCCGGTTGAGAATTGTCCTCCAATCTTAATATCCTGAAATTTAGAAAAGAAAATTAGTTTTTCTTTATGATGTACTCAGATTTGGAAATTCAAGCCAAAATCGTCAACATCTAACACCTGCGACATACGTAATTACAGTATTTTCCTCCCTATCAACTAAAACCGGTGCCCTGGGTCTAATGAACTTGTATGGAGGGTGTTGCGACTTCCCCTAAAAGGGACTACGTGTTCTAATAATCAGTCACCCACATAACTGGTTTGAACCCGCGATCTCGGGATTACGAAGCAACACCACGAAATTCTGCTGTGTTTTACATAGAATTGTAAAAAAGCCACTTTTCCAAAAAAGACGGAGGAAAAAAACCAGTTTTTTTCCACACAAAAAAACAGGAAAAAAACCCCGAAAAATGCGGAAAAAAACCGGTCGGAAAAAAACCCATTTACAACCCTAGTTTTACACAAAGCTATTTAAATCAAACTTACCTGTACAAGTGCACTGTGTCTCAGACTTATCAGACCACTGTGAGAGATCAGTTTGGAGGCGTAGTTACTCTTGTCCGTGTGTTCCATCTTCAATCCCAGAATCTTGGACGGATCCCTCGCGGCGTCGTACTTGAGTTGCACCGAAGCGCGTCTGGTACTTCCGTCTTGTCTGCAGTGAGTCGCGAATTCGACGGACCTGATCGGATGGGCGACCTTCAACTCCACGTCGCGTTGCCAAACAGTAGGGCTGCGCTGTTGTTGATTCAGGGTCAGTTCGTAGGACATCGTTTTTCCTCTGGCTTTGTCCCAGGTTAGTTCGTTTTTGTGATAAATGTTTCCTCTTTCGTTCTTGTACAGTGAACTGATCACCACGGTCCGTCCCGGATGGGAGGCGGTCAGAGTGATCTCCTGTTGGCTTTCGGAAGATTTTAGAAGGCTGTTGAGTCGAACGGTGTTGTCTTGTCTGCATTCCAAGTCCCAGCAGAATTCGCCTTGCATCGTGTTCCTGTCGCCGTCTTGGACAACGGAGTAAGACAGGGAGAAGGGTTTCACCGGATTGTAGACTTGCAGTTTCTTCGTCGGTCCCATCTCGCTGAACGAAACGTCCAATACCTTTTCGCGGTTGACGTTGGCCAGCAAGCTGACGGAAACTCCCGTTCTACCCATCGTGGTGGCGAGAGTGAGGTCCGCGTTCTGCATCGATCTGAACGGCGTCCTGATATCGGCTCGATACTGCATGCCTGCCGGCAGACTCTTGCTCTGACCCGATATTTCGATGGTCTTGTCGCCAGCGCTGATCCTTCCCCTTCCTTCGAACTGGGAACGGCTGAGGGAATGAGAGTATTGGATCTTGATTTGTTGATAATCTTGAAGAGGAGTGCTCACCGTGATGTCGATGTTGGGTTGCGAAGTGCTCATTCCGGAAATATCGCTCCTCGCGCTGTATTTTCCTCCGATGCCTTCGTACTGGGCTCGAACCGACTGTCTGTCGTCTCCTATTTGGCCCAAGACGGTCACTCTTTCGGTTCCGCGGTCTCCCAGTTCCGATTCGAGTTTCAATTCGAAACCTTCTTGTCGTTGACTAAAGTTGCCGTTTATTTTTCCAGTCTCGCCCCAGACGTGATATTCGATGCTTCCAACAGCCAACCCTTCGTCTCGCTGTCCCTTGGCCTCGATGCTGAGCACCTCGAATCCTTCCACCGGCATTCGAGAATAGATCCAGGCGTCGATGGTTTGAGTTCTCTTGATTCCGGCGCTTATCAGAATCGCGCAATCTTTAGCTTCCACCTCTCTGGTGTCGGCGGCGATTTTTAAACTCATTTCTCGTTCCTTGTCCGTCCTGACGTTGACGTTCAAAACTAATTTCTTCAAGCCTTCGTACGGCGTTCTCACAATGAAAACGCTGTCCGCGCCCTGCTGATTTCTCCTGACTTTCCACGACGCGCTGTACAGTTTCAGAGGCGTCGAGAGTTCGATTTCTCCTTCGTTGAATCTGTTTTTAAATTCCGCTTTAATCAACGCCGTTTTGAAGGGCAGCAAGTCGCTGTTCAAACTAAGTTCTCCGCCGGAATCGTCTTCGGAATCTTTCCACTGCGACGACCAGCTGTGGCTTTGTCCTCCCGCTTCCAGTTTGACGTTGGCCGAGTGCGGATATCCGTCGTACGAAACGCTGAACAGCAAGGGAGAAGCCAGGATGGGCGACTGGGCTTTGAAAAGAGTTTCAAGTTGTTTGGACCCTTGTCTGAATTCGCCTTCGATCTTGTGAAGGTCGTCTCCTATTTTAGCCTGGATCAGGAACTCGGTCTTGTCACCGGAGAAGATGAACGGGATCTTGAACTTGAACTCTAGTTTCTTCTTCGATATCAACGGACAGTTGATCACGATGTCGAAACTCAGGAAGAATTTTTCTGCGGGTTCGATGTTCACGGAGAATTCGTGGGTCTGTCCGTCCGCGAAAATATCCAGATAGGCGAATAATTTCTTGGCCTTGTACCAGTTGAGAATTCCCTGCAGATTCAGACTGGCCTTCTTGTGCCAATCGCCCTTGATCTGCACCTCGAACGATCCCGCGTTTTTGTCGTGGGCGTAAGAGAAACTCAGCGTGTCCGTGATTCCGCTTCCGTAGGTCACCGTCAGGATTCCTTCTCTGCCGTTGGGAGTCTTCATGATCTTGACGGTGATGGAGATGGATTTTAGGTCTAGAAGAGGCGTCTTGGCGTCAACCTGCAGAAAAGTTCGTTGTTCGGTGTGGTTTAACGTCGCCATGGCCGTGTGCGTGTTCTTGGGAGTGGCCAGAGAGATTTCGGATCTAATACTGTCTCTGTCGTTGACGTACCTGAGTTTCAGGACCATTCCGTTGACGTCGTCTCTCGGACCCGTCGTTCTGATTTGAAGGGAGCTGCCTTTTTCTTCGCTGATCCAGTTTCCTCGCAGGACGTACTGTTCGGATCCGAGAACGATCTTCGCGTCCACAGACAGATTGTTCTCGTCTTTCTCTTCGATGCGAAGGGTGGAGTTGATCAATCGCGATTTGACCAAGGGAGACTTGACCATCACGCGGGCGTCCAGGAAGCGTCCGTGGTCTTTGTACGAGGCTTCTAGTTGATGTTCTTGTCGGTCCATTCTGCCAAAGATCTTAACCGTGCTGAAGATGAGTCTGGGAGAGTCAATGTCCACTTCCAGTCGCGCCATGTTTATGTCGTACCAGGGAGTCTGGAGTTCGACGAATCCGTCGAAATGAGAGTCGCCGACGTCGTACTTTCCGCTCGAAGAGTGGCGTTTTCCCTTGACGTCTAAACTAATCTCGTACTGGAGTTTCCGGAGATCTTCCGATGTTTCGATTCCACTCGTAAATCCGATCGGTTGCGGGTCCACGTTCGGACAGTTCAGGGTGACGTTTAATTCCAAGTTCCTCCGCAGTCTGAGGGCGCTGACCGTCAGCGAATGGGAATCTCTCGGCGTCGCGAACTGGATGGCTGCGTCTAATTGGGAATCGGTGAGTTTCCAACTGCCCTTCATCGAGATCTTCTGGTATTTGAGCAGCGGGGATTCAACGCTCGCCGTCCAGCGAAGTTCGTCGCCCGTTTCGATCTGGGCGTTCAGTCTGTGCTTTTCGAACGCCGTCGTCACCAGGAATCCTAAGCTTGTTTCCCTGTCCGCGGTGTAGAATCCTTCCATTTCCACCGTCTTTCCTCGGATCAACGGAGACTGCACAGTTAATTGTGTCCGGGCGCCGTTTCTTTCGCTCGTGCCCGACAAGGAAGCCACGTGTTTGGAATTACTGGTCGAAAAACTGGTTCGGGCGTCGAACCTTCCCCGCGTCCTCGTGAACGTGAAATCGAAGACGATATCGCCGTCGTGAATCCAGGGACAGTGCAGATCGATCTTGAGTTCCACTCCGTCGGTTACGCGTTTCGTGAAACCCGAAATCGAATGCTTTCCTATCGGCGTCGTGAAGCTGAGTTGACCTTCTATGTCGGCCTTTACGTTGACTTTGATGGTCCAGCTGATTTGCTGCAGGTATTTGAAAGGAGTCCTCATATAGAAGGCTTGGTTCCAGTTCGAGAAATCGTCGGTGTTCATGGTAAAATTGAACATGAACGGCAAGCGTTCGTTTCGTCCGGTGGCGAATTGCATGTCGAACTTATCGAGGTTGTAATAGTGGATGTTGAACTGCACGTTGTAGTGATCGTTCGTCGGTTGCCAGGGGAAGTGGATCTTGTAGTCGGAGAGCATTCCCCTCTCCTGGCTCACGGTGACGGACTCGTAGCTGAACAAGGGGAATAATTTGAAAGGAGTGCTCACCCTGTAGATGAAGTCGCTGGTGTGAGTCGGCTCGTTGTATTTCATCTCGGTGTGCATGTTGAAGATCTTCTCGTTCCAATTTAGCGTTGCGTCCAATCGCCATCCAGCCATGTCACTCGAACCTATCACGTCGAACTCGATGTGTCTGATGTATTCGAACGGAGAGGTGAAAATCACGTTGGCATTGATCTTCAGGTCTCCCATCTCGTTCTGCATCGTCAGCTTCACGAATTTAGATTCGGTCCAGTAGAACGCGGCCATTGCGTGGATGTTATCGTTCTCGCGGGGTCGGCAGTGAGAGAGAAACGCGATGTATTTCATTGGTGCCAGCGGCGTCCGCACGGTGAAGTTATAACTGTATTCTCTGCCGGGATCAACGATGATCCCTCCTGTAATTTCCGCCAGCGTCTGCTGCGATTTGAACTGTACGTCGAAGTTCTTGCGAACGTCGTCGTACGTCCCCTGGGCGTCGACCGAATATTTCTCGTGACCCTCGAAGGACGTGGTCAGGGATCCTTTCAGTTTCCACTTACTGGAATAGATGGCCAGGTTACCGTTTATTTGGGCGATCAGTTTATCGTTCCAGGTGAGCTTGGCGACCGCGTTATCGCCCGTTTCGTCCAGGTCGTAGCGCGCAAGTATCGATCCGGTTCCTTCAAATCCAGGGAAACCACTTTCCAGTTCTACGGCGAAATCCTTGTTCTTCAGTTGAGATTTTGATTTTAAGACGAAGGCGAAGACGACGTGCTCGTGTTCCCGGAGGAAGATTTTAGCGATGGTTTTTACCTCGTGGGTGAAGTCGTAGAGGGACACGAAGTGGTAGAGGGGCACGGCGGTGCTGGGATCGCCGATCCTGAAATCTATCTTCCCCTTTTCTGGCTCGAGATCGACCTCCAAGGCCACGTTGAAGATTGCGCTTCCTCGCGCAGACACGTCGATTTTAGCTTCCTTCAGTTGGTTTCGGAAATCGTACGTCGCCAAGAACTTGAACGGGGGAGTTAAATGGGGACATCCCATCGCGAATTGCACCTTGGAATACCGGTCGGAAAATATCCAGGAGCTCGAAACAGTAGCGTTGTCGTCGTTGATCGCAAGATTGAGATTGAGAGCCTTTTCCGGTTTTCTATCGTCGAAATTTCCTTCCAATTTGACTTTCTCCATTCGCTTGATCGGAGTTCGCAGCACCAGGCGAAGGCGTTTCGCACTTCTGTCGAGTTTGAATTCCGATTTATACGCGTCGCTTCCGACAGTCAGTTCGGAGGAAGCAGTGATTTGATCGTTGATTAGATACATGGATTCGAAGCTGATCGAATCGTATCGAACGATTTGACTCTTAAAATCGATTTTAACGATGCCGGTACTTTGGCCACAGATGACGGAGGCCTTGAAGGTGACGGGGTGACTGGGACCGAATAGGAATTCAACCAGTTTTTCGGTGTGCGTGAAATCGTAAGAGAGTTTCGTGTTGAAAACGGGAATGAAGCGCAGATTGCTGAAGGAGTTGAGATAAAACTTTGCGAAATTATTAGAAAATTTGGAGGAAAACTGTAAAACTTCTTGGCCGTCTCTAAGCGCGAGGAACGCAGAGGGGTTGGCGCTTAAGAAGTCGCAGTCGATCTTGAGGCTTATTTCCTTAATCGGAGATTTAATGGTCAGATCGAAATTGGTTTTTCCTCCGAAATTTCCATTTCCGGAAATTACGTATTTTTGTCCGGAGAAAACGGCGTTTCCGGACACGTCGACTCCCAGTTGTTGGTTTCCTGATTTTATTAAGATCAAAGTTGCATCCAGGTCTCCGACCTTTGATTTCAGCGACATCTCCGTCTCGATGTTTTCACGGATTTCCGTCGTAAATCTCAACTGTTTCAACTCTTCGAATTTGCTGGTCAAATCTAAGTTGAATTTCCAGTTCCCGTCTTGGTCTTGAAGCAGTTTGTTGGTGAAGTCGATGCGTCCCCACGCGTCGTCCGTCGACAGCTTAACTTGGTACAGGACCGGCGCTTCGAGCGGCAGATCGATGGAGGTGAAGAGGTGCAGAATGTTCTGATCGTCTTCGTTTATCCTCGTGATCTGATCGTGATCCATTTGACCTTGCGTCAAACTCTGAACCGTTTCCTCTCCCGCAACCGCGATGAACGAGAACTTTGAAGAATCGATTGCACCCACCATCACGAGCTGATTATCTTTGAAGGGCGAGGGTATGTCCAAACCGAACGCGGCTCCGTCCGTTTCGCTGATCTTGGTTTCCATGTGCATCTGATGTTTGTTGATACTTCCCTCTAATCTGTAAATCGTCATCGGTTCCTTGAAGTGTTGGAAGTTTTTCGTAAATTTGAAAACGATGTCCTCGAATCCTGAGATGCTGGTTTTGATATCCGTATCCAGAATTAAGCTGGATCCCTCTGACTGGAAGTGGATCGCACCTTGTCCTCGGAAAACTTGTTTGTTGTTCTTGGAGATCGATAAATTGGCCGAAAACGGCGACCTCCTAGCATCGTACTGTCCGGTCAATGAAACGGTCTTGAAATCGTCGAAGCTAGATTGCAGGTCGAGTTCCACGGAACTGTGTTCCGGATTAAACGTTCCACGTAGAATCATCTTCATCCAGTCGTCGTTTCGCTTGAGGTCGATGTCGTACGAGTGTCGGTAGCCCGACGCATAAGTCGTGGACAATTTCATGGACTCGTAACCTCGGAATGGAGTGTTTAATTCGATCGTCGCGACGTCTTTACCGGACTGGACCGATTTCTGGATTACGAGTTCGATTTTATCGGCGTTCTTTGCGGCATTCAGTTTGATGATTTTGTTGAAAGAATCCGATTCCAATCGGTGCGCAAATGTGAGTTTCTCGAAATTTTTGAAAGGCGTGTTGATTTCAATCGTAGATTGACCGCGAGATTTGGAACACTGCCATTGGGTCCTCATCTCAACTTTGCCCTCTCCTTTGCCGAACACCAGGTTGAACGTTCTTTTGGGAGACTGGAAATCGAACTCGTTGGAGAAGGACAGCTTTTCGAAGTTTTCGATCGGACTCGTGAAAACGATGGACGAGTGACCACGCGTTTTCAGACACCTCCATTCGGAGATCAGTCCGAATTTTTGATTTTCCTTGGAAACTACGACGTGCAGGATGTTGCTCTGTCCTCTGTTGTAGATGCCGCTCAACTCGATCGTTCGATATCCGTCTATCGGGGTCTTGAAGATCACTTCGACCTTCTTCTCGAGATCTTTGGCCAGATACGTCGCCGTCGCTTCGAACTTCTTCCCTTCGGCCGTGTCGACAGAAACCGACATCTTTCCGACGGCGTCGTAATTGGCGGCCACATGGAGTTTTTCGTATCCTTCGATCGTGCTCTCTAAATCTATATCCACCGCCTGCTGTTCGGCGTTGTCGACGTTGTATTTGCCCTTTGCGCGGTACCTATCGTTCGACGTCTGGAGGGTGATCTGGACGTCCTTGTTCGATCTCGCGTTGGCGACCTCGGCAGAAAGAGACAGCGATTCGAGTCCCTGGAACGGTGTTTTGATGACGACGCTACCGGAAGATTTTCCGGAAAGCATATTGTTCGAATTTTCGACTTTTCCTTTCAACTCGACCGATATCTGAGAGATCCGATTGCTTCGGAAAAGCAACGCCGCCGTCTTTTCCGGATTTCGAAGGTCGTAATTGACGGAAATGGCGGCGTTTTCCAATTCCGAATATGGTGTCGTGATCGATAGTTCTCCTCTTCCCGATCGGTCGCCGTACGCCATATTTCCGGTGGCTTCGAACTTCCCAATTGGAAGTTGCAGCGAACCCTTTCCTTTGACGTTACCGTCTTTGATATCGTACATCAATCGTCCCGTCATTTCTCTGTCGTTGGTTTTTATCGACACCTGAAGATCCGTCGCGTCCGCCTTGTTGCCGACGTCGAAAGCGTTAATTTCCAGACGTCTGTTTTGCGCCCACTGCGCCGTTGCGCTGAACTTGCGTTTCTGGATGTCCCAGCTTCCGTAAGTCTTCGCCGTCTTGATCAGGGGACAAGGGGTGTCCAACAGGAAACTGAAATCGCCCTTCTTCCCGTCCGGCGAAAACTTCACTCTGCCGGAATAAGCAAGTTTCTGTTTGCCGTACGTCGACGTCAACACCGAATCGAAGAGCTGATTGGTGACGTGCAACTTTCCTTCCAGCGTCGCCGGCGTGAAATCTTCGTAAGGAGTGTAGAGTCTGACGGACAGGATTCTCTGGAATTCTCCCGCGGCCGACGTCCTATCCAACGAAAACGACAACTCGCTCTTTTCGTGCGACGAAAACATGACGTTGCTGACGTGATTGAACGCGTCGTTTTCGCGGGAATGCGTGACGGAGGCCCTGAAATTCTGGAGACGAAGGAACGGCAGCTTCGTGCTGATAGCGACCTCCATATCGTCCAGTGCACGGTAGGTCTGGTCGTATTCCACGGACATCGGTTCCTGGTCGTTGTAATCGAGCGAGAGTCGGAGGTGTTTGGACGATCCTTTTCCTTCTTGGTCGATCTTCGCGGAAACCACTCTGAGGACGTCGAAAGCGCTGTTTATTTCCAAAGATCCCTTCAGCGAACCGACGGAACGTTTCAACATGACGGACGATTTCTTACCGTCGATGGTAACGTCCCCTTTCACCTTGTCGAATTCTTTCGATAGCGTCATCGCTTGCAGTCCCTTGAACGGAGTTCCGACGGCCACCTTAAAGTTCTCGTTTTTGGTCGAAAAGGAACTGCTCCACGTAATCTTCTTTTCGCTCGTCCACTGGAGGAACGCGTCTTGGTCAAACACGGAAGCGCTCGGGCTGCTTTGAGTGAGAGAGAAGCTGACGTCTTCCAGGTCTTCGTACGGGCTCGAAAACTTAACTTTCACTTCTCCCGTGTACTCGGGATTGAACGACGCGACGGAGTTCAGGGTTATTCCCTGTTTCGGCCACTGGAGTTGGAAGTTGGCGCTCGTGCTGTAACTCTTCTTCACGACCAACCTCGATTTTATTTCTCCCGTCTTTTCGGTCTGGAGGAACAGATTGGCTTCGATGCTCTGCGGTTCGAAGACCCCGTTTATCTCCAATTTCTGACTCTGTCCGTCCTTGATCATCTCCGCGATGTTGCTGACGTAACCGCGCTGCCTGTAGTGCTGAACGTGCAGCGAAACGTCCTTGGCGAATTCGAGCGGCGTCGAAATGTTGAAACTGGCTCTGTAGTCTCTCGACGTCGGACCCCTGCTGGCGTCGGTGCCGGCGAAACTGAGTCCGACGCTCTTTTCGGGAGCCCATCCGAACGTCAGTCCGCCTCTCATCTGCTGATTGGACCTGCCAAAGTGTCCGGAAGTCTCCAGTTCGTGTTCGTACTCGGGTAATTTGATGGCGAAGTTCGCCGTCGCGTCGTCGTCGTCGTCGGAATAATATTTCCCGTGAGACTTTATCGATAACATTCTATCTTCGTCCCATCTCGTGAATCCTTCGCTCTGCCAGGATTTCTCGTCTTCCAGATGCTGAATTTGACTCTGCAATTGCTCCAGTCCCTTGATCGGCGTCTTGAGTTGCAACATGGCGATGGATTCTCTCCTCCTGCCGTCGGATCTGGCCATCAGGTTGACGTCGCTCCTGATCTCAACGTCCTGAAGATCAACTTGCAGGAAACCGGTCTTCTGCAGTGGATTCTCCCAGTCCTGCAACTCTCCCAGAGTTTTACCTCCATATTTCGCCTTGGCCGTCCTGCCGTTGTACGACAGCAACGCGTCTCCCTCACGACCATCATCCAAAGTTCTGTCTTGAAAAGCGGCCTCCAATTTATTAGCGGGATAATCCGTATCGATGCGCCATGTTGCCTGCAGAGAACCGGAAGTGGTATCTTCTCTCGTTTTTACGTTCGCTTCCGTCTTGATCTCCTGATCGTTGTTGTTGATTTTTCCGAGGATTCTGGTCTCCGAACTCGATTGGCTGAGTTCTCCGACCGCCGATACCTTGCGTTGCGGATACTCCATCGTCGCCTGATAACTCCTCTTGTCTCGACTCCTTTTAGCCTCGGTCTTCAGGTGATACCTTTCCTTGTCGTAAAGGAACGTTCCTTCCGCGTTGAATCTGTCCTCGTCTCTGGAAATCGTTCCATCGAAGTCGTAAGTCTTTTGATTCGGAAGCGTCAACTTTAACTGGAGTTGCTTGTCCGTAGATCTGTCTTGGTACCTTCCGCTCGCCATCACTTTACCGCCAGTCGACCACTGTCCGACCAGACTGCCTTGGACATCTCCGGGAGTCACTTTCTGCAGGACGCTCATCCTCAGATCTCTTCCTGGCAGTTTAAGCTGAACGTCTCCCGTAACTTTGGAATCGTCCGATGCGTCCTTCTGTAGATCTACGTTAACCGAATACTGTTTCTCCTGATCGAGGCGAATCACGGCTTCGCTTTTCAAAACCCTGTCTCCCAGCAGATGTTGATACGACGCCGCAAAGTCCATCTGTTTCGCCGGACACAGAAGTCTGAGCGAGGAAATCAGTTTTGCGCCTTCTCGATCTTTTTCCATTTTCCAGAGTTGGTGGATGGTGAACTTCTGGTCCTCGTTTCCAAAATCCTCGCCCATCGACAAGAGGATCGTGTTTTCGGCGTAAGACCCCCTGGATCCCTGATACTCCCAGGCGACTGCGGCGTTGTATTCCGGTTTTATCGTGTTGACGAATTCCGCGCTGCAGGCTAGTTTATCCATGGATCGGGTCGAAGTGTCGCGGGTCTTGATCGTCAAGTCCATCTTTTCGCGACGTCCCTGTCGAATGCTGTAATCCATCGTCGCCTTGCCCGACACGGAGCTCTGCTGCTGCTGGACGAAGGCGTTCAAATTGCTGGTTATGAGGTGGGATTTGACGTTCAAATCTGCTCCTATTCTCTTGCCTTGGTTTTTATCGCTTTTCGAAACTTCTCCTATGAACAAAGAAAGTAATCCCATTATTATTTGTAATTTAAAGACAGCGAGGTCAAGCATAATTATGTTGTTTTTAAGAATCCAAGAAGCTCAAAATTCGAAAAATCAAAATGACGTAGTTTCATTCTTAAGGGTAAGAGAAACATCGATTAAACAATAGAAAAGTTTAGTATATAAGTGTGCTTTAACCACGAGAGTTACAATTATTTTGTTTAAAAAACTTTGTTCAGTTTTACTTTACTTAGGTCAT
>JAQFYH010000424.1:0-12871 GCA_034694405.1 Scolopendrellopsis subnuda
GGAAGCGAGAAGCGGAACGCGGAAAGCGGAAAAAAAAACACGGGGGATGATTGGACAATTTCCTCGGGTTTTGGAAATTGTCCAATCATCCCCCGTGTTTTTTTCTGCGTTCCGCTTCTCGCTTCAGCGCGACCAAATGTCCCATAAATTCAGTCTTAGAGCAGTACGCGGTAGCGGAAAAAAACGACCTTTCAGTGTTTTCCCCTGACTTGTTGGACCAGGATTAATAGTCCGGCCTCGTATCGATTGTGGCTCGTTGGAGTTTTGCTGGCAAAATTTTCATCCTCGCAGCGTAGACTGAATAATTATCCTCGGCCTACCCGGTATACCTCACCGTTAATGAACCATTTTCTGGACGAGGAATAATGTGTTATTTCTACCGACTGTGGCTCACCCCGTCGATATGGACTAAGCGACATTTTAACGCTTTTTGTTTTTAAATTACATTTAAATAAAAACGCGGTGAACGAAATAGGCCGCTGACAAGAAATCGTTTCGTCCTTCCCAAAAAAAAGTGGGGTGACCATGGAAGATGGTGCATCGTGCATGCAAGTTTTATCAGTGTTATCCACCCTGCCTCCGCGGCTATTCGAAAGCATAATGCGACTAAACAAGATAAATTATACCAGAATCCAATGCATAAGTTAACATTATACAATTATATTCTTTTATTTTTAAAAAATAAAATAGTTCAAGAAAATGCAACAGGAAATGTTACAGTAAAAATATCTCCGCGGCCAGAAAAGTTCCGAGCGACCCAATTAGATATTACAAAAACGCGATTTTGGACCATCCATAAAGGACGGCCGAGATTTGACTGGAGAGGGGGTAACTAGAAACAGATAACTTGTAATTCAGTGGAAATTAATATTGTGAGGAGGTCCCTACAAAATTCTCAAAAAAATAATATAGATACGTCCTCTATGGATAGCTCCTTAGATTAAATGTATACTTTTTTAAATACTGTATTTTTAAAATTGTTAAACTTATAATGTACTCTGTATTTCTACATTAATGATAGCAATATAAGTTTATGTACAAAATACGGATCTTTAGAAAATTTTAAATTGTAATGTTGAATCGGAAACCTGTCTCACCTTCATTCTCACTCGCCCCCCCCCCCTTCTCGTTTCCCACTTCTAAACTACAATGTTACAGTAAATACAGTAAATATACTGCATACAGATAATCAACAATCACTTTCGCGAATTATCACATATTAACTTGTGCTGCATGTGAGCGGTAGGATACTAGCCAAACAAGGTGCATTACCTTAGTTACTATCCAATCATGCCACTCATGGTCAGACTGAAATATCCTGTGTACCAGGGAATATAAACTTTAGTTGTACAGTATATCATAAAATAACATTTTTATTTGATCAAATTTGGACTTTTGAAGAAGGCAACTCTTACTACATTATTTTAGATATGCTCATTCAAGTCGCAATGTCGCATAGACAAGAGACTGTTATTTTCAATAAAGTTAATAATACGGTACTACTTGAGATGTTCAATAAATAATACCGTACTCCGTTTTAAAATAATGTATGGTCAACGACTTATAAAGAGTAGACACCGAACTGCCCATGTTACAGTATAGAAGCAACGTCAGACGATGTGGAGGCTGACATTCACGGGCGCAAAAACGTCACGTACTCTTGCGACGAATCACAGTTGTCCTTTCGTTACGTCATGTCCGGCAATTTCAAATTTAAAAGCGCGCGCTAACGAGTTCAAAGCACGCGGTTTCATCGCTCACTATTATTATCAAAGGGCGAGAGCGTTTGAATTTGAAATTGTATCGTTTTGTGACGTATTTTCGCCCCCGAAACAAGATGGTTTAAAATGGATGAAGCGTTTAACATTAAGTACGGTGTCTACTCTTTATAAGTCGTTGTGTATGGTGTTCTATTTTATTATTTGTAAATTATTTTATTGTGCGTTATTTCCTAACCAAGGCGAACGAAATCTTTTAAATAAACCGCGCGTAGTCTGTTTAGACATGTGCGAACACCGAGCAATCAGTGTAATTCATCAAGAATCCGATAAATCAATTTTTTTACAGCTATTACGCTGCTGAAGGAAAGAAACTAGCTACCGTAGGCGTAGCGTCAGATCTGTCAATCGACAACATAGTTTACGAGCTCGTCACTGCGTTAGCAAAGCGCATATTTTACGCTTACCTTACACCTCTACTTGATTTATATATATTTTACACGCCTGCTCCAGATGACAAGTTTCTTTCTCAAAAACAGTGTAAGAATTTTGCAGTGGCGTAGATAGCTCAACATTTCGGGGGGGGGGGGATTTCGAGAGGGGATCGAAAAAATTGGATTTTGTCCGTTATTTTTTGGAATTGAAGTCAAATTTGATGCATTTTAAAGCACTCGGCAGAAAAATTTCGGCCGTAGGGGGAGGGGCTAAAGCCCCCTTAGTCCTCCCCGTATCTACGCCACTGAGAATTTGTAAGACTCGCCGTGTATAATTTCAGCATAATCTTACCAAATCGATCGTTTATATACCGTAAATAGAAAAATTAAAAATGCAACAGTACTAAGTTATTATGCAAATAATTAACAATATTGATATGTGGAAATTTATGTACAACATAAAAATAATACCGTAACATATTATTAATAACATTAAAATGTTAAGACAAAATTAACCTTACGAAAAGGTTTATTTAATATTACAAACACCGGTATTAACACAATAATCTTATACGCGAGAAGATTTTTTTTTAACAATCATACATCTAAATTCTACACGCAACAAACATTCGGGTTCCTACGCTATTATCTCTCGATAATTAAATAATTAGTCGTTAGAACAATTTATTTTACAGAATTATTTCAACTTCGAGACTCTGTCAAAGTCTCAAGTTGTCAATTTCACTACATTATCGATTTAATTAGGCTACTACGTAAATGCGATGCCAAAAATTGCATTGCTCGTCCCGGTAAAAAAAAACAGAGGGTTTCGCACTTAAAGGGAAACGAGCAATCTCTCAGTCCCCCTCAATGACCTTGCTCTGAGCTACTTGGCCAGGACGCGAATTTTTTTTTTTACAACGTTATTCCCGATCTCAGTACACTCTCGATCTCTGAAACGTCACAACTTATCCTCGAACCCAGTGGAGCGTAGAGATAAAACGACACTCCCGATCTCAACACACTCCCGATCTCTCCACTCCGCGCTTGCGCTCTAGTCGGTTTTCTTTGAGAATGCATCATAGATGTTAAACCACGTGCTTTGATTTCTAATTTTAAATATTACGAAGTACTGTGTGACAAAAATAAACTAAGTTCTGGACCAGTGGAACACAAAGATGGCTGATTACGGAACGGATAATCATCAGCTCCTTATGGTAAGCAAAATAATTACTGTATATAATTATTACTGTTTAAATACATGTTGTTACTCACCTAATGCTAAGGCCTAGAATCAATTATACAACCTATCGATATAAAAGCGTGGCTCCTTTAATCACGAGTTGTGTACAAAATTAATACTTATATACTGATGACAGTATAAATACATTGATGAACTTGTATCAGTATGCTGTTTTTAAGTTTTACATCATATTTCGAGATCACGAGAGCTCTGCCTGTTTCTTGTGTCAGTGAGCAGAGGGGCGCCTCCTTGCCTACACACAGCCTACGGGTGCATAGTCGCTTCGGCCCCACGGCATATTATTTAAAAATACTCAGAAGTATTGCAAACTTGAAAACTTACTTATTACTCTCCCTTGATAAGCCAGTGATATAACATGACAAGCTGTTATAAAGTTCAACATACACCACAACATTCAGAACAGTTACGCGCCTAAATCGGCTCCCTTGCTCCCTCCATTACACTGCGCAATGTTAGGTGTAAGTGGTGTTTATCGAGTTGAATTGTACAGTATTAAAAGCGTTCATCTTAACTTATTTACAAGTAGGCTAACGTAACAAAACCACAATATTATTAACCTTGGGTTTACTCCCCTAGAAAAATTGCTGCTCACCCACAAAAATTAGGATAAAATTGTAGGTTATTTTTATTGATGGACCTGTGATTTCATTATGTTTGCGCCCTGGATCCTAGTCGTAAAGCTTCCAGCTCGATCCTGGGCCAACCTTCTACAAACTATGAAAATACTATAGCATTACCTGCATTATTAAGAAATAAGAACTGTTTCATCAATATATTTTAACGAACGGTATTGTTTTACAGGAAATATTACCACATGGAAGCAACATTCAGAACGTAAAGTTATTATCAGAGAACCCGTTACAATTTACGGCGACGATTTTAATGCAGATGAATGTGAAAACTGATATGGACGAATGGATGAAGGATTTCGAAAATCGTTCAAAGACAACTTATACCGTAAGTTAATTTATTGTCAATATGGTGTAACTGTGCTACACAATATGCTGCAGCCTGCAGTCTATTCTTTTAATAGAGAGCTTTAGCAACTTTGACGTAACGCTAACGTAACATAAACGTAACGTTCTGAGCATGAGCAAGTTGAATTTCGAAGTGAAAATCAGATGTGCGCAATCTCAGATCGTGTCATAACGTTACGTTTACGTTACGTTAGCGTTACGTCGAAGTTGCTAAAGCTCTCTAGTATTATTTTTACGCAAACGACGCGTTTAACTTGACTGTAACGTAGACTCTATATTTTCAGCTTAGGGATGGGCGATTTTTTTAAATAATCGATTAATCGAAAATCGATTATTTTTGGAAGACTATTATTTTAATCGATTAATCGAACCAAAATATAGATTAATCGATTAATAAAAATTACTATTATTACTAGGTGGAGCGAGGTGGAGGTAACACCTTTTTCTTAGAGAAAGCCAACTTTCGGATGGCTTTTGGGTGCAGAATGGATTCCCCTACGTGAAAGGGGGGTTCCGGGGGTTTCCCCCGGGAAAATTTTGAAAATTGAAGTCCAATTTGTGCAATTTTAGCGCATTTTAGAACATAGGTGCCCAGTCTTTTTAGCAGAAGAGCCAAATTTATATTTTCCATAAAAACCAAGAGCCACAATACATATTTACGGTGACCAGTTTATAAAGGGCATTTCGGTGCACCCCGTAACGAGCTGGAGGATCAGGATTCAGGCGCCTGTTTTTGATGCATAGCACCAAAGGTTGAGGGGTGCGGGGAGGGGGTGTCCCCCTCTCCGAGAACATTGTTTAAATTACACATTGTACTAAATGTGTTTTAGACTTTTAGCTGATAAAAATTAAGTTAATTTAAAGAAAAATAGGGTTATTTTATGGAAAAATTTAGAAGATTCAAAATTGGGGACGTTTTCGGATTAAATTGGATTAAAGAGCCACAAGAGTGGATATTTTTAAAATATTTCAGGAGCCACAGAATCAGGGCCGTCGGAAGTGGGGGGCAAGGGGGGGGCGAGTCCCCCCCCCCCCCCGTTTTCAAGAAAAAATGTCGATAAAAGAAGAAAAAATCGAGAAAAAAAGGGGAAAAGTGCTTGAAACTGATCAAAATTAATAAACCTCGAATTTTAAAAAAAATTCTGTCTACTTAATAATTGAAACTTTAGACCCATTTCCAAAAATTTCAATTAAGAATGCTCGAAATTGAGTCAAATTTGACTTAAATTTCAAAAAAAAAAAAAACCTCCGGCGGCTGGGGGACTCCGCCCCCAGACCCCCTTATTCCCTTTAAAGGCATCGGAGGAGGGTTACTGATTTGGTATCCCAAAAGATTTTTTTTCTAAATCTGCTACTGCTGTTACTTATTTTCCGAGTATAGAGGAGGAAATTAAAAATTTTTTTTTTAATAATTCCACCTACTAAAAAAAGTCCAAAAGGATGATTAACAACCGGATTTTCGCTCCAAAATTGAACTTAAAAATGCTAAAAACCCCTTCGGCTTCAGGGGGGCTTCGCCCCTCTTAAACCCCCACCAGGGGTCTGCCCCTGGTGGTTCGGGCCGTATACTTGAGACCCATGAGTTAGAAGGACTGCAATACGTAAGCAAACAGTCTAATAGAGGGTGTGAAAAACTGAAAATACTGGATACAATCAAAAACACATGCATTCCTAATACAATATAATTATAGCCTTATAATTTATGTTTTCAGAAAAGAACAAGCAGTGAGTCAAAAGTGGGTAAGAAGTATTTAATGATCCAGCGACTACGTTGCCAGCACAATACTTCGTCGTCAAAAACCAACGACAGTACAAGTGTCAACTGCAAAAATACTAACTGTGAAGCGACCATAGTGATGAAGTTAAGACGGCAATTACCGTTGGAGACTACCTCTCAGTGCGAAATCGACATTTCGTATACCCACAATCATGGACTCCACTGCGCTGATGCTTACAGGTTCCGTAAACCTAGGTCAGAGATAGTAGAAAAATTTGTCAAGTACTTCAAGGACCATCACGGCCCAAGTTCTGCGGTACTGGCAAACAATTTCAGTGTAATGCTGGAAAATCCAGAAAACTATGAAGTATTGTTGAGCGACAGATCCGTTTGCCCTGATGTACAGTGGGCCCATCGCCTGTATAAGAAGGTGTTCTTCAAGGCATACAACAAGGAGGATGGAGGAGATGCTTTGGTGCATTTAGAGAGAATGGGAAAGGAGACAGGAGCACTCTTGAAAGCCATCAAAGTGAAAGACCAGGTATTTTTAAAAAAAATATATAAATATACAATGAAATACCCTGGTAAGGCATGGTGTAAGATTACCGTAACGTCAATGTCAATTTGCTATATTTTTATTGCAGTATGTAGCTGTAATAATAACACCCCTTATGGCCAGAGTTAACTCGAGCACCTCAGCGGGCGAACTCGTATTCGTGGATTCTAGTGGCGGAATGGATCGAATCGGCACAAGAGTCTTCCTCTTGATTGCTCAAACGGTTGCGGGTGGAGTTCCTATTGCTGTGGTCTTAACATCATCGGAGAAGGAGTGCGTCCTCAAGGAAGCATTTACATTGCTGAAGGTAATATAATATTTAATTAAAAACTCAGCTGCAAATGAGTCTGTAACCCACATAGCCTAGATTCAAAGCCCAGTCCTTGTTCATGTTTTGTTGGTAAGAATGAAAACTCTTCTACTTCAATGTGGGGGTCTCCCAATTCAGGGTTTTATGCGTAGTTTAAACTAATCAGTCACTAAAACACAACACAAGGCTGCACTTTTTTTTAGCAAAACAGGTTAGTTTACATTTAAATCCAGGAAACCAGAAATAGTTATAGGCCTACTGTTTATCATTTCTTATCTCTGTAAGTTTTACCAGGAATTTATCAACCGGAATATCCAAGATCACATAATAATATATTCAGAGGGTTAAAAATGACCGCTTATCCCATCACCTTCTGCGGCAGAAATGAGCATGAGAAGATGCCAATTTCCTGATGAGAAAATTAACACAATAGTTTGCTCATATTTGTGTGTCCAACTTGTTAACGCGATATTTAGAATCCTTATTCATTGAAGTTAGATATAAAATATATATAAATAATATTATTATCCCAAACATGTGCCACGTAATTCAGGTCTTACTTGAAGCGTCTGTTTCTACTGAAACAAAGATTTCTTAGCTATGTGGCGCTGCGGTCATTATTAACCCGCATATTTTTTTTGCTCAAAGACTTTGATATTCATGTTGATAAATTCCTGATTACACTGATATATGAATTTTAACAAATAGAATGTACTGTGATTTTCAGAGCATACTGCCCACTAATGCTTTTGGAAAGAGAGGACCTGCTGATGGACCTGTTCTTATAATGACAGACGATTCCCAAGCTGAGCGTAATGCTCTGAAAGCGGTGTGGCCGAGTCCCAATACAACATATCTTTTGTGTATATTTCATGCGCTGCAGGTGAGTAACTACAACGTTGTACAATTCTGTAGTCAGCGGGGTCATTGGAAAGGGGGATGTCTGTCCGCACATTTACAAAACGTACCTTGATTCGGGGCTAAGGTGCTACTTGAGTATGTGTCATAAACTCACATCCCGATTCATCGCATTTAATACTAGGTTCGTAAACAGTATGCGCTGATACACTCTTGAACACCAGACTCAGAACAAGCATATCTGTGGTGCTGATAGTTTGCAAGAATAAATGCTGAGAACTTGAGAAAATACACCGAAGGAAAACAGTTTTTTTTCCTCGTTCGCCATTCAAATGTGACATTTCAGAGAGAAAATTGCCCAGTAGCATCATTCCACAAGATCCACACGCTCTGAAGAATAGCCGATTTCGAGCGATGCTTGTTGCCAAGGAAAAAAAAAAGATTTCGCCAACACAGTCCACTGAAAACTCATTACTGGTGAAAAGCCGTTTTGATGATATTTTACCAGAAAAAGTCTTCGAAACGTACTAATAAGAAATAATTCATACAGGGAAAATCCGTTTCAAAGTGTAGATTATGTCACGTAGGCGCATAAGGGGAGGGGTTGAAAATTTGGAAAAAAAATGCAATACATTTTTCCGGCTGCACTGGTATAGTGGTTAGCGCGCCAGCTCACCAACCTAGAGGTCACGGGTTCGAGCCCCGGTGTGGGGAAAATTTGTTGGCCGAGAGTTTTCTCCCGGCTATCTGGAGTAGGAGGACTCTGATAGTCCGCGCTCATGTCGACTGATCCAAAGATCCCTGGATCAGTGGATCTGATCCCGGCAAAATTTGGATCCTCTCAGAAATACTTTGTATGCCTCACATAGGACTCGCCAACCGAATGGGGTTGGTAACCAAGGAGGATGGCGCATGCCCCCACTACCCTGCTGATGAAGGAAAAGTGTTAAAAAAAACTTATATCCAAAAGAAGCACCGTAAACGATTTAAATTTTAATTATTTGTGCAGGCACTATGGCGTTGGTTATGGGATGCGAAGCAAGCGATTCTGCTGGACGATCGACCGGTGCTGTTGAACTTGCTAAAGGCGTTCTTCGTGCAACAACAGAAGTATCGATGGAGGAAAACTTTCAAGCGCTTCTTCTTGACAAGACTGCAGGAAAGTACCCGAATTACATTGAGCATATGATGGATTTGTATACAAGAAAGGAGGAGTGGGCCATGGCGCATCGCTTGAAGAGTATCACAAGAGGATGCGACACAAATAACTTCGCAGAGGCTGGCATGAAACCTTGTTTATTACTTTATTCTACTTCTAATTGGTAATAAAAAATTAATAATTCTTCTCCTATTTATCCGATTTTAAAAAACTAAAAAAGCATTTATACAAAATACAATTTCCCATCAGTTGCAATAAAGAAAATGATTAAATTGTGATTTCCTATTTTATAAATTTGATAATACAATTAAATTTTTAATTAATTTTTAGTTTTTGCAATATATCTAAAAACCAATTAGATTTTTGTTAACCAAATACATGACTAAAGTTGTTCATTTTACATTTCTGCTCATTTTGAGACCAAGAACGATTATTTTGGATGACTACAGACAAAGTTATGAGGCGAAATAGAATGTTGGCCAAGATGGCCAATTTTGGCCAACATGGCCGACATCGAGGTTGCCTCCCTATAAAATTTCATCAATTATGATGTCAGGAACATGTGTAAAAAATTTCATGCTTGTATCACTAAAATGCACGATTCTGCTATAAATTGGCGCTTAGCTACCTAACTACCTGGCCTATTGGTTATATATTATTATCTAATCTCGTCAAGAGCCTGTGACCCTAGAGTGGTTCTCGGTCCATTGAAAATACTGCTTTTTTTTTTTAAACGTGGATACTGGTATTAATCATGAAGTTTTCTTTTCTTTTCGGCCCATGGAAAATACTGCTTTATTTAAAACGTGGATAGTCATGAAGTTTTATTTTCCAAATGACTCTAGAGACGGGGAGACAGGGTGATCGAATGATTTTATCTTTTTTGCATCGAGGATTTTTTTTGCATCGATATTTGCAATTATTTACATCGATACATCTTCGGTTTTAAAGATCTCGGCTACTGTAAAGCAAACATGATGTTTTTTTAATTGAAAGCAAGGGCTCTTAAAAACGACAAAAACAATTTCAGCATAAAAAGCTGATAAGCCTACTTCGTCGTTCCCCATTTTTGAAGGAAAATGATGGTGTAAAATGATCGGTGTAAATATCGATATATATTTTGTGTACGGTACCGCATGGTGTTTACTCTTAGATTATATTTTTATTTTTAAACGAAACCGTAACAAATTCTCATTTCTTGCATTTTAAAATATATAAATTTTTGATACAAATAAAATAGTGAAAACTGTTGCTGTTTAATTGAAAAAATAAGTTTTTTTAAAGCACTATATTGGCACCACCTATTGCACGATTGGGGCATTAAAAAATCGGGGGACATAAATCATTTTCCCGAAAAACGCTCTAGGGAGTCTAGGATCATAAGCTCTTGATCTCATCTATAAATCTTCAAACCCCCATTGTACATTAGGACAGTGGAGGGTAAACATGTGCCATCCTCCGTGGTCACAGAACATGGGTGGTCCCTTACTTAGGTATCGGCCAATGAGGCTATACCGCCCATTTGAGGGGATTCATATTTTTTTCGGAAAATAAAAATCCATGGTTCGTTCTCTAAACGTGCCAACATCGACATGATCAGAACTGGCAAGCGTAAGAGACGTCCTAGCTCCAAACGCTGAAGGGTACTAAAAATGTTCCCACCGCCGTAAATGAAACCCGGTACCGGTACTTTCAGGTTGTAGACATGGCGAGTGGGCGCGCGTTCCCCTCAGACACTACAACAGCACCTTCCTTGCCTTTTATTATCTTAGACATGAATTTGGATGTTTCCCTCAGTTGGGTAAATAAAGATTTGATTGATTGAATACGGTATGGAAAATGAATTTGTTTTTGCTTTATTTTTTTTTGGAAATTCCTTATTATAATCGTTTAGAATAGTAGTATTCAGTAATATCCCCCAGCTATTGCTGGGCTGTGTGTCTCGGCAGTATAATGGATTGAATGCTAGGAATTTTGTGACTCATCTATTGTTCTAAGTTATTGAAAATTTTTCCTCCTCTGCGCACGTGTGTTTGTGTGCTCGGGGGTTGTTTTTAAATTCCTATTTCAGAGAGGGGTAAGTAAATGACAACTTCCCCTAGTAATATTGTAACATAGACACTGCGATTGCCACTGCTGCACTTTTTCTTCTCACGAGACATGGTGCGCGTTTCTGTTTGCGGACACAACACACCGCGTTCCAAGTCTCGTTAGCAGAAAAAGTGCAGCAGTGGCAATCGCAGTGAGTATGTGGAAATTACTAGGGAATGTAGGGATTTATTTTCTGCCCCCTGCTTTACATTAAACGCGGTATTTTAGATGTATTTCGAATTTTTGTGAAGCATTGAAATTGATTCATTTTGCACCTAACAAAGTATAAAATTAATATTTAATTAAATTTAAAAAAGAAAACACCATAAAATAATTTTTTTTAAAGAAAATTGACCAACTATTTGCCAAGAAAAAGGGGCAAAGTTTAAAATGGGAGCAAAAAGGGGCTGAGAAAAAGCATGAAACCCGCTCTTAATCGAGGCAGAATTACGAGACGATGATAAAATTCTTACTGGCAGGTTTATCCGGTGTTTCGTCAGAGACGGCGACGCCTTCGGCCACCAACTGTCGGGCAACGTCGGCATCCTCAATCGTCAGATCTACGACGTAGAAATCATCGAGTTTCTCGTGGAACGTGCACGTTGCAACGAGGCCGGAGAATTTGCCGATGGCTTCGTTGGCGGCTGCGTCCCAACTGGCAGTGCGGGGTCCGATTCCCCTCAGGCGGCAGGGCAGGGCCTAGAAGAGGAACGCAAGAAACATTTTAAAACGGAGCTCACTTGTCAGTGCAAAATCAACGGAGAAAAATTAAAATATATTGTCCACTTCCAAATTAAGGGAGTTGATCCGTCATTTATGACACGCTATGGGAAAATTTCAAAGTAATACCATAACTCTGAAACATTTTTTTATGCAAATCATAATAGCATGAAATCGAAAAAAAAAATTATGTCACCTAGCTAAAATTCGGAAAGTTTGAGGTTTGCCAGACTCTACGACCTCAACTTTCCGAATTTTTTTTCTCGAATTTTAGATAGGTGACATATAATTTTATTTTTCGATTTCACACTATTTGAGATCTTATCATTGCATAAAAAAAGTTTCAAGAGTTATGGCATTACTTTGAAATTTTCCCATAGCGTGTCATAAATGACGGATCAACTCCCTTAAATAAGCGGTCAGAACGGATGCCGTATGGCATTGCCCCTGAACACTCGTATTATAATAAATTAATATTGATTAATACGTTACTGAAATAAGAAGTGTGACATCAATCCCGATCTCTCTTTCTTGGCAGATTTCCGTGCCAACTTTTTTTCTTGTGCCGAGATATTAAAAGATAATTATAGATCGCATTGTCACGGTCTGTTACTGGATGCACGTTTTTCATTCTTTTTCTTTCATATATATTTTTTCTTGCACTTAAATAAGAATCCTTTGTGCCGTCTGGCCTTGAATCCGGGTTTGCCAATCGAATGTTTGGTATGTTAGAGGTACGGTAATAATGAACACCAACTTTTATGAGTTATTTTAGAAGAACTTTATTATTTATGGATATTACCGTATTATTTATTATCCAAAATATATTCTGAAAATTCCCGTTTGACAGAGCGCGGTCCTGGGTGAGCACTGAGCACGTTCGGTAAGACAGCAATATTCTTGACGTGCTCTTGCAGTAAAAAGTTAAAAAGAAGAAATCCATCGTTATTTCAACCTGAGCTTATTTTAAAGATTATAATAAAAAATAAATGAAGGGTTGATAGCAAAAAGGGCAGATGTCACAAAAATAAAAAAAATTTAGTTTTCCGTGTCAGGTGGAAGTACTA
>JAQFYH010000425.1:0-12855 GCA_034694405.1 Scolopendrellopsis subnuda
TCGTTGAAATGAGTCACGTGAGCGTCATTTTCTATCTAGCAGTAAAAACTATCTGTATCGTGAACGCAGCCTTACTCCTATTTTACATCTAACTCATAATTTTCCAATTCATTTACATAGGAATGAGCATAAGGTAAACTTCATGCTCACTTCAAAAATTGTTTCATTGTACCGGCGATACAGTATTTTGTTTTTGTATAATCGGTTGAAATACCGGCTAGATGAATATTTGATTGCATCCCTGTTGAGATTCCTTGTATAATAATATATCTTATTCCGAAAGTTATGCTTCGACAATATTCTGATGGTGATAACTTACTCTGATAACGCCCCGAGACGTGAGAGAAGAAGAAAAACTCACTTTACATCTCTAATCTTCATGAAGTTTCGATAAAAATGAAATTTTATTCATACGGAAATAATTCAGAATTAATTAAAATATTACCCAAAATATGCTGTACAAAAGATTTTACATTAAATCATATTAATTAAAATATTACAAACACGACATAGATTAACAAAATACACATTTTACAATGAAAGAAATACACGGAAATCACTATGGGTACTGTATTTATTCATTAGCCTTTGAATATTGAAGTAATAGAAAAATTAATTTGGTTTATTAATTCAGAGTAAGTTCTTTACCATGAACGTCGCTTGTTACAATATTGAAGTTAAACTTAATTAATTAAGAGTCTAATACAGATAGCAAACTAAATTATTTTTTTTTTATAATAACTTAAGTTATATGGATTCTGTGGAATCTAAAATACATGCATCAAAATACCATATGAAAAGCCTTTTATTACCCGGAGTAACAACTTACGTCGAGATTGGACTATCGCTTTACAGTTTTTGGGACTTGGGAATCAGAAAATTTACAAAGACAATTAATAGGCCTATATAAATTTTAATTTTCTTCTATAAGTGTTCACGGAAGAACCAAACCAAAACCGGAATTTTGTTACCCCAAAAATCCTATGTACCGGGTATAGCTTTGGGGACGGTTCCCTGCGTGTCTTCTGCTGCTTCCGCTAGTTGTTTAATGGGAAGGCATCATCCTACACGAAATAGGATATGCATATGAGTGTTTGTGCATCAATATTTATAAAAGGTAGGTTAAGTTACGCGGAAAAGTTGAACGGGAGATGACGAAATTACTATTTCTTTTTTTATCGAAATACTACTCCGTAGTAGAAAGCAACGAATCTATGTCACTTAATTTTCACCTGTAAATGGGTTTGTTATTTGTATTTACTCTTCAAGGACCCATAAAAATGTTCTGCCCTGGAGCCAGTTATCATCGTCCTGCAACGCAGTGGTAAACTAAGAGTGGCGAAACAAACTAAACGTTACGATCTCTAACAAATGCTGAAACAAACTAAACATTCACTGTGGAATGAAAATTAGGAACAGTAAAATAGAGCGTGTTGATTAATTTTGGCTCGGGTCTGAATGGCTAGAGGCGGAAGTGTAGAAGTACCAATAAGCCGTATTAAGAATAATGAAGCTCAAGGGAAACAAGATTCGGGCGACGATGTCGATCTTGCTAACGCTATTAAACACGTTCATTTGCGCGGCCCTAGCATAATTAACCACCGATTTTTTCCTGATTTTGCTCAACTGATGGCTGCTGCTGCTGTGCTGCTGCTTCTCGATGCACGGTTCTGCAAATCGCGTTCTGCGATGGTTCAGGGCCAATTCTTCGGTAGCTAGCGCTTTAACTTGCTGACTGAGATGAACGAATCCTCCCGGGTCCGTCTGAGCAGCGTGAAATTTGGGATTTGATTAAAAAAGAATGAATCAATTAGCAAGATTACATTTCATTGTGTGACAAACAAGACAGCCGCACGCGAGCAAAGCACGCTGTTTATTAACCCATCATCATTTTCATCTGTTTCACGTTCGTTTTTTAATTGTTAAGCACGATTTAGTTAAGTTGCAATATCGAGTTAAAAAAGAGAGAAAGAACAACATGAGGAAATAATCTTTAGGAATGAGAGATAAAATGGATTACTGTAACTAAAAGGAATCCTGTATAACTGAAACGACTGTCTTGTTACCGAACGTAATACAGTAATAGTTATTCTGAGTTAAATAGATACAGTATTATAGGGGAAAAAATTACGGTGAAATTTTGTTATTTCCATTCGTTGGAATTCACGCCTTTATACGGAGGTAGTCTATTTTTTGAAATCACTTTATTTTTCATTATTTTGAATCAGTGAATATAATGAATAGCAGCTGAAATAATCGGTATAATGACTCATTTTATAGTGAAGTTAGAACAATATTAGCCTTTTCAAAAATCTACTACAAGTGCTGTGCTTGCCTATAACTATCGACTATGCGTGCCAGTACTTTTAAGGTTAAGGATTTGCCCCTGTAGAGACTATAATATGCCAGCGATTGAGTCTGCAAGGGGGATTAAAGGTGTCATCCCCAGATATATTTTGTTACACTCATCACGACAACTCCAAGTTCGGATCAATTTCGTTATCGGTTGAAAAGGCACCAGAAAAATACGGTAAACGTTCCGTACTCGTAGTGTAGATGTGAAAAAAAAAACTTTGTTTTTCGTCGTACACAACTAACGACGACTAAGAAACTCCCTCGGGATTCTCGTTGCAGCAGATATCGTTTAAGGCAGATAATAATTTTTTTTATTAACATTTTGACGCCCAGCGAGAATTTTACGTTCTTGATTAAAAACTAATCGTGATTCGAACAAACCTCTTGCATTCATTTCCTATTTGTTTTAAACATTTTCATATACAATTAGTCCTAAAGCAAACAGTTTTGTTTGCTAGGTACAATCAGCCTGAATCCCTCATTTCTTAAACGTTCTCACCTTAATTCCGCTTATCGAAAGTATTACACAATAAATAAAACACTTTTTTGCATACACCACTGTTGATACTTTCATCTTCGTTAAAGAGCTTGATTTATGGATAGGTCCTCACTAAATATTTGAACAGATTTTTTTTCACTAAGTCTGCGGAACATCGCTGCGGAGCATCGAGCAACAAAAACAAAGAGTTCATCAGCTCTTCGAGAAATTGTCCTTCCATCTGCCTTCTGTCCTGATACAAACGTATTAAGCATAATATTCTTACCTGAACCTGTTCCATTTCATTTTCGGATTCGTCAGAACTGCTGGTATCGTCCACATAAATTTCGTCTCCGTATCCAACTTTGGTGAAGTAGTGGACGGTGGCAAATTCCACTATTGTTGCAAATATGAAAGCAAAGCTTACTGCAACGAATAAATCGAGGGCGGTGCCGTAGGGTACTTTCGGAAGGTCGCTTCTGGCTTCGAGTCCCAGGAACGTCATCGTCAAGACCGTCGTCACTCCTAAAAAAGAGAGATTGACCCATCAAATGCAACTGATGGAACAGCGAAGGACTACTGTTCGACAAACACAATCTTTAAACAATACGAACCTAGAGCAACACGATCAGCAGTGGCTTCTCTGTTTATCCAAAACGACACCCACGATAAAATGACCAGAAGGCTACAAGGTGCGTAAACTTGAATCAGGAAATATCCAGTATGTCTCTTCAAGTAGAAAGTTACCACCAACATCGAAAATTCTTCTGAAAATTTATAAAATAATTGTTTGTATAAAACAAGTAAACAACATTGACAGGTCTTTGCACGGGAGAAATCGTGCACAGATGCTACGATCGAAATGAATGGTGTTTGTTGGCCGCCAATTTCCAGAATGGAGACGTTACTTGAAGAAGAAATAAAACAACAAAAATATTCTTCTTTCTGCTGACTATGTCTGCCGTACGAGTTTACGTGATTAACTAAGTTTACTACAGACAAAATGGGTACTCAGCTGCCCCCCCCCACCCATCTTACCAAAGTAGAACGCCACTGATCAGAATAAAACAAGAAGCAAACGCTATGCTATACAGTATTTGTTTATTATATATAAACAAAGTCAGCAATTTTGACAATGAGTCATCCTTCATAATTTACTTGCTTATAATGAATGGAATATTAAATAATTCAGACTGACACTTTATTATTAATTTGGACGGACAGTAATATACTACAGTAATATCTATTGCACCACAGCGAGAGTTATGATAGATTATTATCTTTTCTCTGCAAACTGATGACAATGCCTTTTTGCGTGCTTTAAAAGCGTAACTTTAAAAGAAGTTAAACATTTATAACGTCGTCCAGTGGAAAAAGTGTTTTGTTTTCGCAACCTTGCAAAACGAATACGTTTATACATGGGTAGTACAAGTAAAATAATACCATAAAACACAATGGCAAAAACTTAATAAAGTTGCAATTTAAATCTTTCAGTTTCATTTGGTAGCCGAATAGCCGAGTTGGTAAACGAGTTTTACTTCGGCGTACAGCACTTAATACCAGTACAGCATTGAAGAATGCTACAACGCAGATACGCATTACATAGTTACTCTTATCTACAATACATTAATATACCCCGTACTAGGTAATGCGTGCAGTAATAAACATTAAACACCGTGTAAAAAATAATTATAATAATTTCTTAACTTATAATATGAATGATGTTTTACTCCAAGTTTTATACGTTCAAAATTGACTCTTCTTTCTAAATTTACTGCTGATCAAAGTATATAAATACATAATACCCAGGGTATATGCGATTTTACAGTGATTTTACAGTTTCAACAGCAAAATGTTCATCTGATACAAAAGCAGACCAGCATTATTAGATATTATTTGTTTGGCAGGCCTGCTGACAATACAATTTGTTGTAACATTATATGATAGGTTTTACTGGTATCTCTTTCCTCTGCGGAAGTTCCAATGTCCAAAAATAGAATATGATCAGAGCGTGTGTTGTTCTTTGTTGGAAACATCCGTAATCCACACTTCAAAAACTCTGTATATAAAATATTATTATGCATCCATCTGCCCCGTAGGTTTTTTGGAACAAGTGAACGGAACCCTTAGATAACTTATTAACAACATTTCTCATAATAAGTTAATTACACTGTATATTATAGTTAACGTCGATATATCAATAACGTTGCATAAAATAGACTGATGGATAAGGATAACACTGCGCAGTATCTGTCGCAGATAAACAAACAATTAATTATTCAGTAGATTAAGTTCGTAATAACAATAACATTATAACTTTCCAAAAGTTTTTGCGTATAGCTTGAACTAACTAAGTAAACCGAAAATTCTTGAATATTTTACGAAATCGAATGTCCTCTCCCTGCCTTTATTGCAGACTTCTCATTTCTAACATTTTGGATTTTTCCCCCACCCCTGGCTATTTTTATATCGCCAACATCTGTTGACCTATTCAATGTTTACACCCTAAAATGAGAAACTTTTTTCCTCTGTCCTTATTCAACTTAATGGGTTTAATTTTCTTTATTATGTCGAAATAATATATAGATGATTGCCAAAGATTTTCAGTTCGATACCAAATTTTATTCAGCGAAACGACATGGCCTGACGCCAGTAGACCTTTAAATATTATTACAACAGTATGAGGGAAAACACTAAAACTTTATATAACTTTTATACCTTCTATACATCATTGTATAAACTAAGTTAAGCAAACTTGCTATACCATTCTCTCGATATTTGGTTTAAAACAATATGCACATGCATATGCTCTTGTGTCAGGAGCAAACGGAATACGAAAGAGTAGACAGTTTCCTGGCATGAAATAGCAATAACCTTGGACTCTCTTTTTTTGAAGCTTGATTAGAAAAAAAAAACTTCAATTTCTTTGGCTGTAGGCCTATATTATTTTTACCAAAAATATGGGTTGTTTAATATTATTCATTCATTCAGAATTATATGAACTCTGCACTGAATTAGAAAATTATTCTTCTTCTTCAGCAGCTCTATATGAATACATAATATTCAAATATAAGAAAATAATTAAATTCTACCAAGGTTTCAATATTATTATAACGTAAAAGTGTGCAGTTACAGCTATGCAAAATTTTATAAAGATAATAAGTACGGGGTATGGGATTGTCGCGTAACAAGTGGAGAGAATAAGTTTAATTTAGTTCATGTTAGGAAGTCACAAAAATTTGACCTATGAATGATCTTGTCTATCAAAACAACTTCGTCGGATGATTTTATGTGGCGTATTGGGTGAGTCGAGCAAATTAAATTTATAATCTCCATGTTTCCAGTACAGATGAGTCGGGTCACATTAGTATGTGCAGTCATATTTTAAAGCTTTCCGGTGCGCGGGGATAACACAGCGCCAACCGATGCGGTGAGGTGGTAAATCACCCAAAAACGGATGACGAGTTTAATCTGCAGTTACGCCGTTTTTTCGATAAACCATGATGAAGACCTACATTTTCCGTCACAGAATATAATATTGAACGAACTGTATAAATACGATATAGCCTATAATCTGCGCATTATACGCTCCACAATAATATATTGTATAAAACATACATCACAGCGGTGCTGGGGACGTGCGCAAGGTTGCTCACCAAAGTGTGATAAGGTGAATTTGTTGAATACTCTGTTCGAGCAGGGTGTCCATTCATATAAATCAACGGGACTTCAAGCCCAGAAAACGAATCCCGTGCAGCTGATAACAAGCTGTCAGTGGGGTGAAATCGTCAACTGTATGGTTAAACCATGCATGCCATCCCACTGTTGTACTGCTGTTGATGGCTGTTCGGAATTCGGATAATGTGGGTGCCTTGGAAGTTTCAACGGTGAGTTAAATTCACGAAAACAAAGCATGCCCACTCTGTGACTAGAATACCATCCATTGTTTACAACTCCAGCGATGTAAACAAAAAATATTTCTTTTTGCGTGGGATTGGGGGTGTATTGACATTCGCGTAGAAAGATGTTACAGAGTAAAGTGTAACTTTAGATGTTACAGAGTTTAAAGAAGTCTCAGGACGAATATTATCCCTACTTGGTCGACACATCATCAATGGAGCTGTCATTCGGTTGGTCAGATGGTGTTATCCCGGCCCCCTTCCGCGCTGGACCCGAAAGGATAACGAACGTTTGAGATGAGAGTCTAAAAGATCTGTACTCATTTTCAACACTGTAACACATTTTTCATAAGAATTTATTACTGCATTTCGATAGAACATTGTTTTATCAAATCAGCAGAGATATTAGTGACATGAAATAAAATTACAGCTCTCGTCATACTCCGTATTTTAAATTCTTGAAACGAGTGTTCTTTGCGAACTACTAAGTTATCTCACACAGGATGGTGCTTACTGTAGTTGTCCTGCGACGTGTAGATAATAAAATACGGTACCTCCTTAAAAAAGAAATCGGTGTTTGTTTTGCTTGTTCTTTTGTATAAAGAAACAGTTTCTCGATGTATTGCTTTATTTAAACGTAGTAGGACAACAGTACGTACCGGTATGAATGACAAAGAACATTCCCGACAAGGTTAACCAGGTTAATAATTGCAATAATTTTAAGATTTGCAATCCCGAGACTCTACCGTCCCTGTGTCCCGTGTGGTTTTTCTTGTCCCGGGATCTATTTTATAATCCTGTAATTCAGAGGGACGAAAAAGTACAGACCTCGCTTCCCGACGATATCATCATCATCACTGCAATTCTGCCCCTGGGCGATGGTGTTTTCAGCAATACATAACTGTAGGAAGGGGAAGCCCAACTATTGAGGGGCTAATGAAAACAATCCAAAACGCCTCAACCCATTCCTGAAAAAGTGAAAAACCAATCTGAATCCTAAAATATTAAAATTAAAGGAAATCCATATTATTAAAATAAAGCCTTATTTTCGTACACGAAGTATATACCGTATTAGTTTGTCAGATAACCACTTATAAAAATGAGGAGGTAAAATATTTAAAAAAATGCTTGATTTTTTTTTAGTCATTTGAAACTTGCGCCTAATTCAACGTATCTTGTTCAAACTTCTATTGTATATTCTTCTGGCAAAAGCAAGCTTAAGGACAATCCACGTGTTATAGTCTTTTGTGCTCGACCGAGCGAAAACCGTTTCCGCTCACCACAGCAAGGCGCTGAGATCGATCACAATATGCTGCAACTTAATAAAGTATCTCGAGGATTTATAAAACGAGAAAATCCCGTTTCCTTGAAAACCATCAACAGATTATACCCAATTTTTTTAAAACAATTTAAGGAAGTCGATCTTTTTATCCAACTCGAATGCACTCCTTTTTTAGAGGAATTTCCATCAGGAAAATTAAACCAGCAGGTTCATTAAACCAAGAGCATCGTCATATATAGATGATTGTGTATATAGGGAAAAAGATTTATACATCAATAATACTGTCCACCCTCGGATTTTTAATAATTCGTAATGGAGAAGAATAACAACACTAGAACAGTTTTCTATTTTCTCGACAATTCAGGATCATAAGCTCAGAGATATTCCTATATTCACGCAAGGGTATAACTTAGGAAAATTATAAAAATTGAATTTTTGCGTAAAAATGTTGTGTGGAGCACGAAGATATCGGAACAACAGCTTTTAAATTCCAATGTACTCAGAAACCCACTTTAATCACAACAGCCATAATTCTTGCTTTTCTTGTTGCCATGAAATAAATCTTTCTGTGCAGAGAAATTATTTTTCCTCTCATTTTAATTTCTGAATATAAGTGAACAACATTTTGACCTGCAGTTGAGGGTTAATAACTGCAACGCAGCTGTTGTTTCGTGCTTCAAAAGTAAAATATAACACCAATTTTTATATTTTTCACCAAAACGGCCAGTGTGCAAAGTTTGTTAGTTTGCAAATAGCAAACTGTTCATATAATTTAATAGTTAAACTGCTTAAATCGTCGCGATTAAAGTTTTTACATTTCGAAGTATCATTCCTAGGTATAACATTGCGCGCATAAGAGCACGTTGTAAGTATTGAGAAAATAAGAACAAGGCTGCGTAAATACTTCTTAAAACAAAACTTCGTCTCTATTATGCGGGAACCAGTAGTTTAAACTCGCAATGCGCCGACAAGATTTACTGATTAAAACCTAGCTCTTTCCAGACATGTCTCCTCATAAACAACCGTAATTACATCATCAACATCATAGTACCACATTTATATAAAACAAAAAAAAACTTGGTAGGAAATAAAATTAAAACTCTCTTCACATAGACACACACTATACGAAAATGTCGTGCATTTCTCGTGTCACAATGCCCGACGTTATCCAGCTACATTTAGGCTCGCTATAGTAATTAAGTGGAAATTCAGGGCTGGATATATAATTTACTTATTGAAACATAACATTTCGGTAGTAGCAGTTCAGCGTCTGCTGCAAGATTCTCGCACGAATAATCAGTTATTTTATTCATTACTAAGTTAGGGATAATATAATTACGAGTAATTTTAAATTTGCACTTACTGTTGCCTATGTATACTGTTGTATTGGTTTTCGGACTGTAGATCAAATCAAACTGCGACATTTTCATATCTCCAGATGTTACTATTTGTCTATTATTTGACCACAAATAAAGCAAATCTTGCGTTGTATAGCCAACTGAAATAAATAAAATAAACAAATTAATAAATAAAAATACGATATACCTACAATGCTTAATTTATCACAAGTTAAATTCTAAAAAATCTAATAAAATGAAAGTAGCTAACTAGCTATATGATTTAGTATTTTCCCAGACCTGGGTCTGGCAGTCAAACTATATAGTACCGTATACTGTTACGGAAGTTGCGATATCCTGCTCATGCTTTAATGTCTTAAAATCTGAATATTTCGTATTAATCTTACAACAGACGGAACAAGAAAATTATTAAAAACGTCATTAGCAGGGGGTGTGCAAAAATTACGGGATTAAAAAAATCGCATCTTTTACAGCATCCATAGATCCAAAATATTTACTCGTACAATAAATTAATTGCGTCTACTATATTAATACAAAATAGATAAATAAAATTCAGTTCGTGGTGCAGGCATATACTTAGAACAGAAAAGACAACTCAATATGCATCGATTTGTTTTATATTCACGCCAAGACCTTCCTTATCGTAGACAGTAGTTATTGGAGTGTGTTATAATGTCCCGAATTCGCAACTCGCAAATTTATCACAGCTGCTGCTGGCAAGCGTATATATATATTTCGGAGACAGTCTAGCGGCCTAACAAGCCCCAACAGACAAAAACGGGATATTGCATTATGGCTGCTCGGGCAGCCATTCAGCTGAAATGTGGCAATATCCTTTTTATTTTCTAATCTTCACTCATTCAATTTCTCAGGTAGAACTAAGTTACCGCGATTACCAGCTGTATCGATGCTTTTTCGTGAAATATATTGTCAAACATTGCCAAAGTGTTGTTGAATTCTCCACGTTTTTGGACAATTTTCAAGTCTGAACACTACACATTTGGACAATATTAAATTTTCAAGTCTGAACATTACATCGTTTCCTTTATTGGAAAATGAAATTTTAATCCCAGAGTAAAGTTATAATTCCGTTATTTTTTCCCTAATTAAGAATTCGGTCCAGGGATCCCCGCATTTCAGTTAAAAAGGTTATCAAAGTTTGCCAGCATCGAAAACGATTTTAGAATTTTTTTTTTTCAGATACGTATTTTTACTATTTTATTATCGTACCAGAGTAATTTTAATGGTTAAAAAAGCTGCTGTGGACCATGGGGTCCATGGGGACCATGGGACCATAGGCTCGTCAACCTAAAGAACCAGGTTTGAGATCCCAGTGGAGAAAACTTTCAGCGCTTTCTTTATCTACGATTGGTAGGTTTAAAAGATGAGTCTTGATTGTCATCGAATCGATTGCCGCAGGTTAAATAATAGGATTTGTTTCCGACAAAATTTGCTCCTGTTCAGTAGCAGAATAGCTCCTTGGCAGACACCTCACCAATGGACCAGCTACCAGTTTGGGGCGAGGATACCACGTGTTCACCGGCTTCACCCTGCTCCCGCTACACGAAAGGATAAATGCTGATTTGAGGATCAAATGAGAAACAAATACTTATACGGTATAGTACAGTAAAACAAGAACAGGACGCGCGCCGTTTGAAATCATTCTCTTTTTATCCTGCTCATCAAATTTATTTCTCCAAAAATCGAGACATGGCTAAGAAGGGGGGTGAACTGAAGCAGAAAATAGCCATCACAATATAGCTATTCAATCACTCCATCACTTATCACTTACAGTGAATGAATCCGTGAAAAATTATCACACAAAACTTACAATTACAACAGAAAAAAATAATGCTGATAATAACTTTGGTTATTTTTTCTCCCGTTTTCCCCCTCTGTCATTTATATAACTTTGTGTTATCATTAATATCGCGCCTCTTTTTCGTAGATCGATTAAGTTAACGTCATATCGCTTCCGAAAAGTTGGTGCAATTTTGATCGGTTTTTTTTTTGTCTTGCCGCCTAATAGCATTTTTGTAAACACAACATTGCTCTAAGCACGCTCTATTTTCTGGCGACAGGCCTAGATTTAAAACATTTGGCTTCCCAAAAGAAGAAAAACCATAATAAAAAATACAGTTTACATGTCAGCCTAAAATATTCTATCAATTCGTTTAATTCGCCATAGATCGAGTTTTTTTTATTAAAATCGCATCTGATCTGTGAGCAACCTCAGCGATAAAAGTTACTGTACAAATATCACGAATAATGAATCACGTTATTGATCTTTTTTTTTGGATCTGAAAACCTTTTTTTTTTCTCTCTAGTGGTTTAAAATTAAAAAAAAACAAAAAGACTTGCAGATCACGCAGTTGATTTTTGTTAAAATTGTTGGTAAAACAAAAGCAGTGGCGGATCCAGGGATGGGCGGAGAAGGAATTCCGCCATAAGCTTTGAAAAACGGGGAGAGAAAAAATGATGTTAGTTTAGGGGGAAAATAAAATATTAGATAAACTGTTGGAACAAATGGAATTTTTGTTGCCACTCACAAGCGCTTAAAAAATGCACCAATTTATACATAATTTATTAAAAAAAAATTCCGCGCTATAAACACCAAATTTTTCCAACTAGAGTGCTTGAAATTTTCAAGCATCCTGGCTAAAAAAATGTTTAGCGAGAGAAATTATTGAATTTTATATCAAAATTGGCACATTTTAAGAACTTGGATTGCTTATAAGTTATTTAATATAAGTTAAATTTCTGGCTCAAAACTACAAAGAATTAAAATTTTTTGAGTCCGAGCGTTTAAAAATGAACCCATTTGACATAATTTTTAAAAAAACCAGCAGGGTGAGATCTTTAACAGTAAATCGCCCCTCCCATAAGAATCCTGGATCTGCCACTGAACAGAAGAGCAGTAAAACTCTCGGCGATGGAACGAGATACCGGAACGGAAAAAAAAAGGTGGCGGGGACGGAGATCAAGCACGCTCCTGTCAGAAAACGTGGACTTCTCCTGATGGATGACAAAATCATTTTAAAGTAGTTACAGCAAGAAATAATTTTAGATAGAAAATTCGTCTTCAACAGGGAAAACGGGAAAAAGACAACAAAAATAAGAATCAGGGGGAAAAAATTGGCAGTAAAGAGGGAAAAACAAGAAAACGTGCTTATTTCGGCGATAAGAGAACCCGTGTAGAATCCTTTTCCCTAGCACATCATATCCTGAAAAGTGCTGCGCAGAAAAAATCTTCATGCGCTGCTCTTTCCCTGTGCAAGAAATTGTTGACACTTTCTCTACATTTTGGTGGAAAAATTTTGTATTGATGAGCAAAGATGTATTGAGCAAATCAATGTAAGCTTATATAGGGACAAAGCAGTCAAAATTAGAGATTTTTAGCAATTCCCGTTAACGTTAACATTATTTCGATCTGAGCATGCGCAGATCGTTTAATTCAACCCTGTTTTCGATCTGCGCATGCTC
>JAQFYH010000426.1:0-12852 GCA_034694405.1 Scolopendrellopsis subnuda
ATTTGTAAAATTTTTTACACAAAATCCGCTATTTGGAGCCCAAAAGCTTAATCATTTACATGAAAAACCGTTTTGCTCTGACATTTGCAAGAAAACTTTTACTCTTCACAGTCGTCTCAAAGACCATGGAAAAGTACATGTTCGTGAAAAACGTTTTATTTGTGAAATTTGTAAAATTTTTTACACAAAATCCGCTATTTGGAGCCCAAAAGCTTAATCATTTACATGAAAAACCGTTTTGCTGTGACGTGTGCAAGAAATCATTTAAACATAACTACGAACTCATGAGAACAAACGTGGACCTAGAAAAAAACCGTTTTCCTGAGATATTTGTGAGAAGAGATTTCTACACGACAAAACTTTGAAATTGCGTAAAGAACTACGATGCTTCAAACTGTAATTAAATGTAAATGCCCGTTCAGTGCGGCAAACCTCAATCAAGAGAAGAGAAAGTTTTTCTCCTTCACCTTCAGTAAATGCTCCCATTGATTTTTAACTAGTTTGCAATTAAAAAAGCCTTCCAGTACTAAAATAGCTGCAGGAATAAGGTTTTTCTCCAGTAGTGTAGATCTAGGCTACTCATGCAGCGTTTTAAGTTTCATCGATTTCTACAGCAAGGAGAACTGTTGCAATGACGCGCTAACCTAGACTCTGACATAGTGTGGCTGAATGTCTAAATTGCTAATATTTATTGCTGTTTTAATTGCCTCAACCATACTATTTACAAAATGAGCGCTTTACAGTCATATGGACACAAAATAACGGGCATCACTTTGATGGGAGTGGCATGCCCCCCCACCCCCATTTCCTTACATTTTTATATACAGTAATACGGTATCCAGCATAATGGACGTATGATACTAGGCCTACTCTGTTTGCCATATTATATTCCGTATTCTTTCTTCAATATAGCCTACCATCCTAAGCTACTGTAGGCCTATAATTATAGGCCTATAATAAATAATAATAATAATGGCCCCTTTATCCTAAACTTATATAATATTAATATGAGTACCGTACCGTATTAATGAAAAAAAAATTATACTTTTAACCTAGCTTGACAGTTAAACGTTACAACTGTGATATTGTGATGTACAATTAATAGGCCCTACTATTCTATATAATTACTGAATATTCCACCAAAAAAACTCTTAAACTGTATCGGCCCCTCCTTGTGAAATGTTTTTGTAAAGTTAGCTCAGTGGCTGATCCAGGATTTTTGTTTGGAGGGGTCACATTCAAAGTCAGATTGGACAAAGAAAAAGCGCTTTGGGTGAAAAACCGTCAAGTCACCATTTTGTGCATAAACCTTTACAAAGAGTTGACTACGATTTCTTATTTATTTTTCGTCTGTATTACTTGTTTTTAGTGGACAAATGGAAAGTTTAGGCAGTAAGAAGATTTTGATGACAGAGTCATCGGAAACCAACAGTTCCCTTCAGGGAACTGAATCCCTTCGGGGATCTGATTTTTCCCTTCGGGGAACTGATTTTTTCCTTCGGGAAACTGATATTTTCCTTCGGGAAACTGATATTTCCATTCGTGGAACCAACGACTCCCTTAGGGGACCTAATGACTCAAAAAGAAGAAGAACCGATTCCCTTTCGGGAGTTCAGATTTCCTATTCAGAAACCCGCAATGTGTCCGCTTGGGGATCTAAGAATATCCGCCAGAATATGGATAGTTCTCCTGATGGATCTTTTATGTTGAAGAACCTGCTAGACTCAAGTAACCTACAGTTGTTTAAAATACTTGGTGATGGAAACTGCTTATATCGCTGTTTTTCGCAATTTATATACGGCACCCAGGAGATGCATGGTTTCATGAGACAAGTTATTGCAGGTTATATTAGTAAAAACTCAGCAGATTTTTGCGAAAAATTTGGTAAAACACAAGAAGAACTTGTTGTTTTGTGTACAAAAACGTTGTTACCATCGCATTATGGAGGTCAGATTGATATCTACGCTTTTGTTAATTGTTACAACATAATTGTTCGTCTCTTTTTGCCATTACATACTGAACCAGAGGAGTATAGGCCTTCAAACGAAAATCATAAGTCGATGACCGTTTGTCATTTGGTATATGATGGAAAAGAGCATTATCAGTGTGCTTTTGTACAATCAAATCGTCACTCTGAAATGAAAGTATGTTCAGCAAATCTGACTGGAAACAAAGTAATCTCAGTTAAAGTAGCAGAGAGAAAACAGTGTACACACTGTGACAAGAGCTTCGCAAATAAAAAAAGTTTAACAAGTCACATTAAAAATTATCATCCAAGTGTAAAACCAATTTGTTTGGTTTGTAACAAGAATTTTGCTAGTAACCAAAGTTTAGCGAGTCATATAAGTACTAAGCATTCAAATAAAATAATTGACAAAGTACGTTGTTCGTCGTGTAACAAGAATTTTGCTAGTAACAAAAGTTTAGCGAGACATATAAGTACTAAGCATTCAAATAAAATAATTGAGAAAGTACGCTGTTCGTCGTGTAACAAGAATTTTGCTAGTAACCAAAGTTTAGCGAGTCATATAAGTACTAAGCATTCAAATAAAATAATTGAGAAAGTACGCTGTTCGTCGTGTAACAAGAATTTTGCAAGTAAAAATTCCCTAGACCAACATTATAAGAAAACACATGAAAATCCAAAATTTAGCTGTTCGTTGTGTAGCAAGAGTTGCACAAGTACACAAACTTTAGTTAAGCACATGAAGAAACATGATGTAAAAGAAGGTGAAAGAGAACCAAAATTAGGCTGTACATTTTGTAGCAACAGTTATACAAGTAAAAAAAGTTTAGTAAGGCACATGAAAAAACATGTCAAAGAAGTTGAAATGCTTTCTGTTAGTAACTCGTTTTCGTGTGAAGTATGTAGAGAAGATTTTGAAAGTGTAGATGAGCTGCATACCCATTGGGAAGCTGTACATTTTTTGTGTTTAATTTGCGATCAAGTCTTTCTTGATAACAGTTCTCTCGAGAATCACATTATGCAAGTCCATGTAGAAAGCGATAGTGACACTGTCGAAATATTGAATTCACCTAGTATATTGTATAATTCTGACGAAAAATGTGATTTTAAAAAAATTGCAGATATATGTGAAAACAAATACGTTCGTTTCTTTAATAGCGATAAACAGTGTGGTCCAAATTACATTTGTTGCTGCTGTGGTGGCCTATTTTTTAGGAAATCTGTTGTTGTACTAAATCGAAGCTCACTTTGTAACAAGACGAGTTCTGAATTTGTAGAAGAACATTGTAAACGTCCACCTACAATTGCAGAACAAGAGTGGTTATGCAATACTTGTGCAAATTACTTACCTACTGGTGAGGTTCCTAAACTAGCTTTATCAAATGGGTTTGAATTTCCACAGATTCCACCACAACTTGAAAAACTTACATTTACGGAAGAAAGACTTGTTGCAGCTAGAATACCCTTTATGCATATTAAGATTTTAGGTTGCGATCGGCAACTAGCTTTAAAAGGAAATGTTGTTAATGTTCCAATCGACGTATGTAACACTACCAGTATTTTGCCTAGAAGGTTTGATGAAACTGAAACAATTCAATTGAAGCTAAAAAGACGAATGCAGTATAAAACTTCGTATATTTACGAATGCATTAGACCAAGAGTTGTATATGAAGCAGCTAAATACCTAGTTCAACAACCTCTGTATGGACAGCAAGGAATAGTGCTGTCTGATATTTGGTTATCGTCATTTGATAATGAGGAGTCTGTCGATTTTGAAGTTCCTAATACCATAAACTGTGACAAAAAAGACGAAAATATGGACGTTGATAATGTTAATGATGAGAAATCAGGCGTGGAAAATAATCCGTGCGATGAAATTGATGATGTAACGGAGAATATAGGAAACAGAGATACATTACTGCAAGAAAGTAGAGACTTTCACGACGAAAATATTGTAATCGAGTGCGCTCCTGGTGAAAATAGGAAGCCACTGTCCTTACTCACTGATAAATATTGCGAAGAATTATCTTATCCGAAAAAGTATTGCGGTTTTGCAAGGAAAATTGTTTCTGATAAATCTATTTCATATGCGGAAATCTGTAAGTCGGAACTACGAAACTATGATCGCAGATGTGCACAGGATGTGTCGCAACTATTTTTCAAATTTAAAAAGATTGAAATCAGTCGAGTATACAGTGCGGTAAACATATGTTTGCGTAAAACTAAAGGAAATGTTGAAAATTTCAAAGCTAAAGATTTGCTTGACGAAAATAATATTGCGGAAATAATTATGAGAGACAAAGCTTTCCGAGCACTGAAGCAAATTCGTGGTAGTCCGGCATTTTGGGAAGGTATTAAAAAAAATTTACTAGCAACTATTCGTCAATTGGGTACACCGCAAATATTTTTCACATTCTCATGCGCAGAATCGAAATGGAGGGAACTTCATAAGATTTTGTATCAGACAGTTATGCGCCGTGAATTGGAAGAAACGAAAGAACTGACATTTAACGAAATTGCAGATCTGGTACGAAAAGATCCTGTGACTGTGGCCAGATATTTCGAACATCGCTTTCGATCTTTCTTTCGCAATATAATGCAGAATTTTAAACCGTTTGGTGAAGTGAAGGATTTCTATTGGAGAGTAGAAATGCAATCTCGAGGTTCATGCCATGTTCATGGCTTCTTATTTCTGGCTGAAAATATTTCGTACGATGCCAACGATGCCGATTCGATTAAACGGTGCGAGTCATTTGTCGATAAGCATATGACGTGTTATAAGCCAACGAGTGAATCCGATCCTTTGTATGACTATGCTAAATATCAAGAACACAAACATTCTCGATCGTGCAAAAGAAACGTAGGTGGTGTGGAAAAATGTCGTTTCGGAGTACCTTATTTTCCAATGTCAAAAACTTGCATTTTGCAACCCTTGTTGGAAGACGAATTTGATAAAGAACAATATGACGGTTTGAAGTCACTAGCGAAGAAAATTGTAGAAGCAATCAATATAATAGATACAGAAATTGAAAATAGAGATGTCGATGAATTTTTGTCGGAGCTAGAAATATCTCAAGATCTTTACGTATTGGCTGTACGGACAACTCTAAAGAAACATACTGTCTTTCTTAGGCGTAAACCTCGGGAAGTGAAAACTAATGCGTATAATAAATTTTTATTATACCTGTGGCAAGCCAATATGGACGTTCAATTCATTTTGGACCCATACTCTTGTGTACAGTACATTGTATCCTATGTCGGAAAATCGCAACGTGGCATGAGTAATGCATTACATGAAGCCGTGCAAGAGGCGAAATCTGGAAATTTGAACATAAAACAAACACTATACTACGTTGCTAATAAATTTATTAATGCTTCCGAAATGTCTGCTCAAGAGTGTGTATTTCATATTTTGGGAATGCCGTTAAGTCAACATTCTAGATCTGTAGTGTTCATTAATACTGGTCCGCCAGAAGAAAGAATACACTTGAAACTACCAGATTCTGTGCTAAGAGAATTAGACCCGGAATCACGAGAAGTGGTTGCAAAAGGGTTACTCACTCATTACGAAATGAGACCAGAGGCGCTGAACGATAAATGTCTAGCGGAGTTTGCTGCCGACTACAACTTCCATACTATGAACAATAAGAGAAAACGTGACGAAAACTCTGATGGGATTTACATCTTACAAGATAACTCTGGTTATGTCGAAAAGTGCAATAACAGGAAGATAATCCGATACCGACGATATATTTTGGCTAAAGATAAGATCAATTTTTATCGAGAGCAACTTATGTTATATATGCCATATAGAAATGAAAGTCGGGAAATAATTAACGTGGACCATGAAGCGGTTTATTCGCAGAACGAGAAAGAGATTGCAGACAAAAGAAAAGAATTCGTTTTTCTTAACGAAGAAGTTATCAATGACGCATTACGAGAATTGGAAATGGTGGAAGAAATGTGTGAACAGTCAGAACAGTACGAAAACAGAGAGGAACACGAAGAAATTCAAGAATACGGTGCGATTCAAGCTGATACACAACAACATGTTGATCCGTGTTTTGAAAATACGAATACTGTTTCCGAAGACAATAATAATGCAGTTTCATACGTAGCTCCGAAAATGTTATCTGATAACGATCGTCTGGAATTAGTGAAATCGTTAAATGAATTGCAAAAAATGATTCTTTTCGAGATTCTCTCGTTAGTGAAGAAAGATTGTAAACAATTTACGTTATTCATAAGTGGCTCAGCCGGTGTCGGTAAGAGTAGATTGATATCTGCAATACAACAAACCGTATTAACGTATCTTAATAATCTTCCGGGTACTGATCCGTCGTCATTAAAAATATTGTTATGCGGACCTACAGGAAAGAGTGCATATAATATTGGTGGTCGCACTCTACATAATGCATTTTCGCTTCCGGTGAATCAATGTGGCACTGAAATGATCTCTCTATGTCCAGACGTACTGAATACGTTTTCGAGTACTTTCCAATCGTTGAAAATTGTGATAATCGACGAAATATCCATGGTTGGAGCAAAGCTTTTTTCCCAAGTGGACAAAAGACTGAAACAAATAATGCATAATAATAATCCTTTCGGAGGAATCTGCATGTTGGTCCTTGGTGATTTTAACCAGCTTTCTCCAGTCGGAGACCGTTTTTGCTTCCAACCGAATACAAAAGGTGGTAATATATACGGCGATCTGGTTGGATCCATTCTGTGGAATAACTTTTCATTTGTAGAATTAACTGAAATTATGAGACAAAAGGATGACAAAATATTTGCTACTGCTTTATGCAACCTATCGAAGGGATGCTTAAGTCAAGATGAAATCCAACTGTTTCAGTCTAGACAATTTGCCGCCAATGACGATAGAATACCAAAGAATGCAGTGCATTTATTTGAGTTGAACCGTGATGTTGACAACTTCAATGCAACGTTTCTGAACAATATGCAAACCGAAGGTATACTCTCAGAGAGTACTGACACCTGCGAAGCAGATATTCCACAATCACAGAAAAACGTATTACTGAGAAGTATAAAAGACTTGCCATGTCAAAAAACTGGTGGACTTAAAACTAATCTTCTGTTAAAAGTGGATGCACCTTATATGATAACTTCAAATATTGATGTAACAGATGGCCTTTTCAACGGTGCAATAGGTGTGATCAAACGAATAGATTACGAAAAGTATCGATCTGGTAACGTGAAACCCGTTCGAGTGTGGTTACAGTTTGATGAATCTAGCACTGGATGTAATACACGCTTAAAACATAAGAACTTGATACAGCAACATCAGTTACCACACAACTTAACACCTATCGAACCAATCAAATGTAAACTGACTAAGCGATCAAGCAGTAAAAATGTTGTCGTGATACGAAATCAATTCCCTTTGGTACCTTCCATGGCTTTGACCGTGCACAAAGTTCAAGGAGGAAGTTACGACAATGTCGTAGTTCATATGCCAAAAACGCAAATGAGACGTTCCTCAATGTACGTAGCATTTTCAAGAGCTAGGACGCTGCTTGGTCTGTTCTTGGTCGATGGGAAATTTTCACCACCGAAACCTCCCAACGAGAATGATGCGGTTTCTACAGAGATGCAAAGGCTCAGACTTCACTGTCCACTGAAATTTAGTTTAAATTTCTTAAGCAGAATTTACGACAGTTGTACCAAAATGATGTTCCATAACAATAGGTCACTAGTTGCCCACTTCGATCATGTTATACAAGATAAGAATTTCATGTGTTGTGACGTATTGGCGTTCTGTGAAACAAACTTTAGCAATAACCTGCAAATTTCTCTACCGGACTTTCAGCTATTAGCAAGCGTTGTTCACTCTGGAAGTAAACGAAGTTGTGGAAGTGCGATTTTCGTTAGCGACTTGATATCGACTAATTGTTCCGTTGGCAGAAATGTAGATCTTCTCTGTACAAGTGGACATGTTGAATTTTGTAGTTTTAAGATCCATTCCAAAATCGTTATATCATTGTACAAGTCTCCCAAAGTTCCTTTCGGTGATTTCATCGAATGCATGAGAAAATTGTTAGAGGAAGTAGCAAATTCAGAGACTATATGCGTAGGTGATTTCAATGTTACAGAGTCGGAAATACTCAAATTGAACGAATTATTTGCAGAGTTTGGTATGCGCTTAATATCCCCGAAAGAAAGTTCTACCAATAGTGGAAGTCGTTTAGATTTAGTGTACTCGTCGGACACAAGTGTCACCAGTGGATACTATCAAACTTATTTCAGCGATCATTTTCCTGTTTGGATAATATGGCCATAACTTATGGAAACATCAGTTACGTAGACTTTATTCGCATTATTTTCATAAAATATGAAACGAGAAGTGATCTAAAGAAGAAATAAGAAATAAAATATTGTTCAACTTTTATTATACGTATAATGATAAATTTGCAACTAGGATATCGTGTTTCAGAAAATTGACAATATTACACTTCACTAAAAGATTTTGTTGATTAAAACATGACAAAAGTAGTTTCCTTCTTGCATATTATAGACTATAAGAAAGTACGCTGCAGCGTAGCTTAGAGCCCTACTTCACCTATATCTCCCCCCTCCACCCAACAGCTATATCAATACTTTCCTCCCCTCGCACTCCATAACAAGTTCCTGGATCTGCCACTGTCCACGGTCCTTTCTGCTGTTAGGAACCATAAAATGTAATTCACAACAATTTTTCTTTGAAAATTAAACTGCTGTCTGTTTTGTTATTTTTATTTAAACTTAAAACTGTTTCAGGAAGTCATTTGGTAACTGAGAAAATGACTTGAAAGATTTCGACATCTCGAAACAGCACTCGCTAGGCCAATGGACTTCGTCACATTTAGAACGACGAAGCAAGTAACGACAGTCTAACGCATTCTTCTTCGACAGCTAGAAATACAACATGCGTTTTCGTTCTTCTGTCAATCCACAATAACAGGTACTTTGGTCCGAACTTAATTCTCTCGCTTGGAATACAGTTTACTGGACATAGGACTGCTGTTTCCAGTTTTAACTATCATTATCGGGTAATACGTAAACTGTTCAGTTTTTCCAACATCAAAGACGGTGAAAGAAAATCGATTTGATGGCTGGTCCAGTGGTCCTGAATTTACGAGTACAGAGTATTAACAAGTAATATAGAGGCTCCATATAATTACATATTGTATTTTTTTTTGTGTTTGCGTAAAACAAGTGGAGCTTTTCCCCGAAATTTTCCAGTGGTGAATTTTTCAGAATGATAAAAATGCACAGTGGCAGCTTTTCTTGAGTAGGAGTAAAAATGGAAGTTCTGTGTAGATTGCTCTTAAAAAACGCTAACAACCCCTCAAGGGAAAATCACAATTGTACCGTAATCTTGTAGTCAAAATCAACTTCTTGCAAAAACATCAATTATTTTTATTTTCAGGCAGCGAAAGTAAGATGAAATCGAAGAGTACTTTGGAAAGAAATACGCCGAAACGGCGGCCAATTCCCACCGTTTCGGAGACGGAGACGGTAAATTACCCAACTAAATCACTCAGTAGACTCTTCTACCTGGCGTCAAGTAAGTTTCTTTCTTTTTTTCTTTTTTTTTTTGCATTCCAAGAATTCCCCCAAAATTATTTCGTACGAGATTTTAAAGCATAAAAACCCGTAGAATTTTCTCTCTTGTGTAAATTTCTCATTCGTGCCATTTTTTTTAAGAGCAGTCGCTAAAAACTCGCTAAAAACTTTGGCCCCGTTTTACTCGGCTAATATTTGATAAGTTTCCATAAACTACTTTTTTTCTTTGATTTATATTCTTCACTACATTGCCCCCTCAAAGAACACACTTACTTATATTTTGATTTTACTTTTAGTTAGGCCTACGGTTGCTTTTTTCATTATTTTTTATAGAAAACAGTAAAATATTCAGTGATTAATTTGGAAAGACTTCAAAATACAGACAAGCCATTGAAGAATAATATACATAAGTTAAAACAAAAAAAAGTTTATGTATATTAACCAAATATTAGCCGAGCAAAACTACATAGTCCAGAATTCCACCGAAAATGTCATCGAATAAAATTTTAGTATGAAAATACCCAGAAAAATTTAAAGTCTTTGGTTTGGGAATTTTGTCAGCTATCCGAACCTGTAAATGTTTCGCTGTCGAAATGGCGAGGAGAAATCGACGGCCCAGTTTCTGATGACAAAATATCTGATTTACTAGCACATCCACAAGGTAGGGTTGCCTTCAGAAGCTGATTTTTTTCGCAGCCGATGCAGTTAAAAACCGTCGTTGCAATGGAACTGCGGCTGAAGGGATCCATCTATGTGGAGGCGTTCAAGCAGACGCACATCAAACAGGCCATTCAGGGCGTCGATAACTTGAAAATGTGGCAGGAGGTAAGTTTTGGCAGTATTTCGAACTCACCGGCGCTTTTTCACATAGATAGATCGTTTGTATACTTTTTGTTTGCATTATTAGATATTTCTGATCAAGGAGACGACAGACATTTTCAGGGTCGTCATAAAGGAACAGGCTCCACTGAAACCCGACTCGTTAGTTCAATTGAAGAGCGGAATCTACAACGATCATATCGCGCAGGTAATTCAATTTCATTTTTTTTTAAAAATCGTTGATTTTCAAACTATTCCCTCTAGCATTATTCATACATGTTCGCCAAATCTGGTAAGTCCTAAATCAGGATTTTTTGTTATCCTAATCCGGACTTAGTACTAGAGCTAAATCCAGGTTTTGAGACAGTAAGTTCAAACTCGGTCTTACTGTTTCAAATATTCGGATCCGGACTTTTGAGACTTTTGAGACTTTTGAACTCGAATCTGGAACCGAAAACTCTCAAAAACCCGAACTCGAATCACAGTCCAAACTGAGACCTGAGACCGGACTTGGTCTCAGGTCCGGAACACTTATAGGAACAGGATAGAACACTTGAAATCGAACACGTTCCTATCTCATCCGTCCTACGACGACTTAAAAGAAGAAAGCCATCGTTACTTGAGCTTATTTTAAATCTAAATGTAATGGAATTAGTTGCCTCTTGATATAAAAATTTGACATTTACATATTAATAAGCAAGGTTTAGAAACAAAATTTAATTTAACCAATCAAGTCTTGTAAGGAGAACATTCCAAAATGGCGACGTTTTGTGAAAACTACTAGATGATGACCTTTGGTATCTATCTTAAAAATAAAATAAAATATACTTGCTACAGTAATTAATATTTAAATATCAAATTTTTATTTTAAATAAGGAAGGTTTATTATATTGGATTTCATTTTAAATTATCTTTAAAATAAATTTAAGTTGAAATAACGACGGATATCTCCTTTAATTCCAATTTAAATACATTATAGTGGGCAGAGTTCAAAGTTGTTGCGTTGCGTAGGAGAGTTTAAGTTTGGTCTTTTCTCTTTGAGCAGGGATCAGCTGGAATCGGAACTGTCTAAACAGGCCGTCTGCAACCGCGTCGTCGAGTTCCAGAGCGACCTGCATGAGCAGAAATCACAAAAAAATGTAGTTCAAAATATATATTTTCTAGTTATACAATAAATACAAAAGAATTTAATGGTAATGTAATTTTATACATAAAAAAGTAAAATAAATAAAATTATTTTTTCGTATACGATACAAATTTGATCGATAAAAATATTAGCCGTTTTTTTCAGCAACTAAAAAATTAACATAATAGTCAACATAATTTCGATTAATGACATTTTTGCTGAAACAATATTGAATTATTTCAGTTCGTGTGTCAAGTCAGAAGTAACAATAATAACAACAAAATCTCGACTAAAGATAATTTACATTTTTCAGAAGTTACACTTGTTTTCGACGTGAATTTTTTTAATGGTTTTATACAGAACCAAGTTCGCGAATTAGTCAATATTCTTTAAGTAACTAATTACGATTACAATGACGACGTATAGAAACTTTTTTTTTGATAAATTTAATTTGGATGAAATTTAACAAAGTGTTAGATAAATATATTTTGATGCTAAATAAAACTTTGGCATAACAGTGACGACACTGTTATGCCAAAGTTGCGTATCTGTTTTTTTACGTTTTCTAGGAAATTACATTTGAACTTTCAAATGCCCGTTTAAAAATGCTGGCTTTACGTAAATTAAATCGGCGCTAATTTTGAATCCTTTTGTCCAATAAGAAAGGCAACTATAGCAAATTATAATACAGTATACGTTGTTAGTCTTAGTGTATTAGAAACGCTTACTAAACCATTTTTACGTATCTACCACTTACGCAACTCTGACATAGGAGTGACGAAGTGTAACCCACATTATTAATCCTTCTGTCGAAAGGTAGTGACGACAGAGTGAATGCATGCAAATTAAATACGGGTTGTTATTTTTGTTTTTTATTTCCTATTGACTGTGATAAAACGGAAAAACTAACTGTTTAAACCAAAGTTGTATTCAGATATTGAGAAAATAAATTCAGCGATTATTCTTCAAAGTAATTTAGAGCAATAATTTTTTGAATGAACTTTCCAAAAACTTATTGAAGAAAACTCCAGTACTAGCAGTCTAAACTCCAATCTTTCGGTAGAGTTGAATTTTTTTATCTGGAAATGTTCCTTGACAACTACGTATATAATAACAAAAGAAAAAAGCTGCGTTTTCTAAGATTTAAACCCATGACAGTCCGCACAGCTACAATCGTCAAGAATTAAGAAACATTTCCAGAATTCTACTGCATACGAAACATTGGAGACGAAATTACTTTCGATGGCGTTTCCAACATAAACATGCCTTCACATGGCCAAAAAATGTCTCACCTCTTCGTATTAACATATTAGACAGTTTGTTGAAATAAAAAAATTCACGACCTCTAGCCTATAACTTGAAACTTCGAACTGGT
>JAQFYH010000427.1:0-12847 GCA_034694405.1 Scolopendrellopsis subnuda
GCTAAAAATGACCCTGACTTCAAGAGAAAGTGGAAAAAATACAGTAGTAAAGTGACAAAAGAAACGGTGCAAAATCTGATGAAGGGTATCAAGCGGAAGTTAGAGCATTCAGCCGGAAACCATTGAAATAAATAATAATTATTTTTTTAAAAAGAGACAATGTACAGATCATTTATAAAAAAAATACGTGGTTACGCTACTACGTGTTTTTCCCTTTGGGGGGCATTAAAGAAAACATGAAAAAACTTTTCGGACCACTCCTTATTACAACAACCAAGTTGTAAATATGTCCGTCGTGTGAATTAATGGCGTTATAATTAAAGGAAATTATAAAAGGGCAGAGCTTCCGACCCCCAAAGTAGGACTAATAAACAAATTTTCAGAAAAGAGTCCATATACGATATACCGTCTGACAGATTGTAGCGTAATGGAAAATCATTACATCGTACAATATTCGAAAGAAGTAAAAAAATAAAAACAAACAAACAGCAGACAATGCTATAGCAATAATATTCGAAGTTTGAACCAAACAAAAATATTTCGAATTTGTGAATATTTTGATCCTGCAGAACATTTAGCTGCCTGTACAGTGTACACGTATTTCTTGCCTGAGGTGTCGCAGAGATGAATTACAAATTCGTAGATGCCGTTTAATTCCGCTATGATTTCATTATCTTGAAGTTTTGAATGTTACTGCAGGCTTGAATGATTTAGGAGGTACCTTTTTCTGGAAACGAATAGAAGAAAATCATCAGAACAATTTTTCGGCCGAAGAAAAAAAAGTCCCTGTTCCAGTAAACAAGCAACTACGTCGTCGTGCCATATTTCACAAAACTGTTGTAACATTATTGCACGAAAATGAACTTTTACTTCTGAAACTTCGCTCCCACCGCGAGGGGGTAGTTTTGTGTAGCAGCTCCTTAGCTACGAACCGCTAAGGAGCAGTAATGAATTAGCCAAATGGCGGCTGTTCCTGATGGCGAGGTCGAGATTGTAAAAGAAATGATAGAAAACAAGTTCAGTCGTAACTCGTAATAATTCAAAAATTTCGTATCTAATAACTGGAGGTGTGAAACGCGAGGTTAACGATTTTTTTTAACACAATTTTGCCCATTGCGAGAGTTTTTGAAATATTACAACTACTAATCAGGATGGCTCGCTTATTTACTAACAAACTCTCACTCAGCCAATCGTGAAAAAATATTGATCTAACGCCAAATAAAGTCGGCGTAACAGAGAGATCTGGATTTGGAATGCAAGTTGTTCACCGCCGGCTGCAAAATGACTAACAATCATGCTAGCTTACCAGAGGTACAATGGGCGGTTTTCTCTCGACATTTATTTGAGTTTGGCTACTCGTCTGAATTGGAACTTGCTGACTTTGCCGCTGGAATACTTGCAGGTGAGACACTACTTTCTTCATCAGAGCTAATTCCTAGTTGTAAACAAAAAAGCATAGTTTGAACGACTTTACTGTAAATTCTCATAGACAAGTCGACGGAGCAAATCTCAAATTAGAGATTGAAAAAATATAAATGTACAGCATTCAATCATTCTAAGCTATAGCATTCCTAATAGCAATGTAAAGGGTCAGTTTTCTAATAGCTTACCTCTTTTTGACTTAGAATTCTGTCTAAATCCGTCGATAGTTGATCTTTGATTTGAATCAGTTGTTCATTTTCCTCCTTCAAGTCGCTGAAAAATAAAGAGTTACTATCGTTAGTTATAAGCTTTTATTAATTTCTGCTGTGCAGACGAGAAAACTGGATTTTACTGCAAAGATTATTGCTAAAAGAAAAAAAAAAGTTCTCGTTTAGATCTTCAACCAACGATTTAGAATTACTATTTCTGACTATGGTTTTTTTTAAATCGTTGTCTTCAACCTAGAACGATTACAGCTTCAACATTCTAAACACTGTTGCTTCTCACCTTAGGCTTTTCTCCAGTTGTTTGCAATGAGATTGAAGTTTGCTGATTTCCGACTCTCGTTGCTGGACGTTTTCGATCAGGTATCTCTGCGGTTGTTCCACTTGCTCGATCAGGGTGCTGCTTTTTTCCAACTAGACAGGCAAACGTTGCACAAAATTTGAACGATGAGCAATGGAATGCATAGTGAGTTCGTAAGCCCTAACCACACTCCCATCGAGTGATGTTTTCTGTACTACAGTATTTATTTAGGGTTTTTTTTTCCCCACAGAACTTCAATTTACCTGGTCGATTAACTGCTGAGCTCTGGAACGTTCACTCTCGAGGCTTAATTGAAGGGCCGAGTTGCTTTTCTCTAACTGTAAAACACGTCTTGCCAATTGGACGCTGCGTAAAACAAAATGGTAGGAAGTTAAAATGCAGCATTTTTAAAAATTACTGAACATTCATGGCCCTATTTAGCTACAGTAGGCCTATTATATATATTTTTTTTCAAAGCTACAAATAATAATAATTAATAATGCGTCGTAAGCTAAGTTTTTTTTTTTTTATGTAAGTTGATTGTAAGTACATTATTATTATTTGATCAGGCCTTGGATGGAACAAAAATACGCTTCACTGCCAGTCACAAAATAAATTTAACTTACCTTTGCTGTAAACGTCTCTTTGATGATGTCGGTACATTAGGAGCAAATGCGTAGTTGAAAAGTATCTTTTCGCTTTCCGCTTCGGTTTCTGAAAAATTAGTACCATGAATCCCATCCTGTTCCTAAACCTTCATGCGTTTCTTTACTTTACATTTGTGCGAAAACGTGAGTGTTCGCAGATGCAGCGGCTATCGCGTTAGCCTCATAATCCCAAGGGGTGTTGGGTCGTTCAGGTCACCCCAGTCACGTGATAGGATCGTTCCGAGCTCTGTATTTGCACTGGTGTCGTTTAGAACTTGATAATTCGCGTATACGTTTGGACGGAGGTGACGTTAGAGTCACCTGGATCGCGCTTCCAACGATCCCAGTCGAATTTCGGTGCGTTCTGGTCAACCCGACTCCTCCCTTTTCTCTCTACGCATGCGCGTTTTTCATCAAATCCGAAGAAAACCTTCGGTCCCGTAGCTGTAAACCGGTGGCAGCGATATTTAAATGTCGTCATGTGACAACAGCTGACCAGTCATAAAAAGGGAGCGTTTGGGTCGTTTGGATCCAATTTTGTATATGCACCCATAGAGCACCTGCGGTGGTGAGCGGAAAATGGCGATGCGAGCGGCACTACCAAACTTTTTTCCATTGTTTTCGCATATCGTTTTCTGGGATCCCTTGTATGATGGAGCGTATGGGGAGATTGGCACACTACAGTAAAGCCACTATAGTAAAAGACCATGTTTCAGTTTGAGCACATCTCTACAAGCCGAGAGGTGGCAGATGAAGCGTAGTTCGTAGGTTGTGTAGTGTACTTCCGGTTCGTTTGTTTATAATTGCCCCGGCCTATTTTAATTATTTAATGGTATTAAAATATACTTTTTGATCGATTTTTTTTTTCAAATATGCCTAAAATAATTATGGTTGAACGTTCTATGCTACCATCCTCCCATTATAAGTTATTGGTGCCATAGCGGCGATAGAGCGCATCCCTAACGTAAATTCAGAATTGCCACATTGTTGAGCAATTTGGATTTCCAAGTAATAAGTGCAAAATCATTATTAAAATAATTCTCAGGTCATACGAGGATAGTACTAAAAAAGAATCGTATGTGACTTCAGGATAGGAAAAAATAAAATAAACTAACTTGTCAGCTTTCGACGAGGGAGAGGATGGGAGAGAAATTTACATTGTATAAACGCATAATGAACAGTATGCAGTGATGTCAGCAACTGGCGCACTTCTCGGTCAAATTAAAGGTCACGTGACTGGGAGATTTTGGCCTCAACAGATACAATTTGTGAGTTTGGCGTGTAAGAGTTCGGTCAAAAAACACACACACATCTAGTCAAATCTCCTAGTCACGTGATCTTTTTACGTCACGTGCATTCTGTTCATTTACTTGTTTCTTTATTTTATAGCAATCTACTTGGTCACCCACACTCACATTATTTTTGTTTTGTTTTTTTTTAAGCTAAAGGGTCTCGATGAATCGTAGTTGCTTCGTACTCTTTTGCAGGCGGCTATCGCTGGGCCATCTAGCGAGCTTTATTGGCGTGAAAAAGGTGTCAGGGTTAATCGGGCTTATGGTTGTGGTGTTTACCAAATTTGACATTACGAATGGAGCACGTACAGTGCCAAGGCTTGACAGTACATGTTACTACTGTCTATGCAGCAGTAAAGAAAATCGAACGTATTTCATTAAAAATTTAATTTGGAATTAGTAAAAGTTACTGCTGTAATATCTGAGAGTAAATACTCCTATTTATTAATTTAACAATAAAATACCGCAATTCTATCGTCTTTCAGGGAGAGAAAATAATGGCATAAAATTGCGAAGAAAAACTCTTCCTCTCTCCATCGTTCGCTAGGACGAACATTTTTTACATCCTGAAACGAGATACCAAAAAATACTTAAACGCAGCAACAACTTGCGCTGCAAATGGATTAATAAATGTACAGCAATGTGTCCCGAGTTCTACGCTCTACTATTTTATTTCAGTAACTGTAAGTTTCTTATCAATTTTTTTAAATAAATAATATTGTAGGAGCTATTAATTTTGTTCTTGTATTCGAAAACCATGTCAAGTATCGACCTGGCAATTCAGGAGCGATATGTTTTTTGTTCAACCGGTCACCAGCCAATATAGGAATACGAGTGTATTGATTGTCAGACTTAGATTAGTCTAACTTATACTGTACAAGTCTACAAGTACTCATGTATAGACATAGACTAGGGTCTAGGGAAAATTTAACGATTGGAAATTTTCGTGTTTTGATTTCTGTGCAGTGGTGTGCACTGTGTTTTGATTTCTATTTAGAGTTAAAATGTGCTGTTTTTCTCGCGCTGTGTAAACCACAGGGGCGAAGCGACCAGGGGGAGGATGTCCATACAGGGATGTCGCGAAGCCAAATTTGGGGGGGAGGGTTGTGCAAATTTTGCCGACGAGTATTCTCATTGCATTTTTAAACACTGTTTTTAATGTTCTGCTAATATCAGGGAGTCGAACCGGAATCGGAACCGGTAAAAACCGATATTTTTTTGGAACCGGAATCGGAACCGGAATCGAAAAAAATACAGGTTCTAAATTTCGGCCAAATTAATTTTCAATCTACAAAATAATCTTATATATTTTTCATCTATACAGAGTAACAAAATACTATTCATATAAGTTAAGAGATTGAAAAATAAAATGAGCATTAATTTTTTCACGTCCAATCAGCCGGTATGCAGGGGATAACAGATAAGAGCAATAAGTGGAATACCGTATACCGAGGTTCGGTAATTATTTTGGAAGAACCGAAGCAGCCGCAAATTCAGCCAAAAAATTGTAGACTTTCCGTAACCAACCAGTCTTTTATTAGTAATTCCCATTTGTGAAGTGGACGTCTTACGGGTGGACCAAGAGAAACAGGAAATCTGTATAATATCTTGGATTCTTGGTGTGTTATCAGCTTGGGATTCCTAAAAATTTACGGCCAGAAAATTCTGACCGATACAGTACATGATATTATTATTTATAGGCTATAATCTGGAATTGTGGATAATATTATTATGATTGTGCAACCCAAAAATATTTGTTAGCAATTTTTCTTATAAAACTTAAAAAAAAAAAATTTTTGACAGGGTTCATGGGAACTTCATGGTAAATACGGCAGTCGGCACAAAATATTTATCTGTATTGAACTAATCATACTGTATACTTTAAAATTAAAACTCAAGAACCGAAATCAGAACCGGAATCGGAACCGGAATTGAAATTTTTTTAGGTTCCAGAACTGGTACCGGAATCGGAACCGAAAACATTTCGGTTCGACTCCCTGATTGTGACACGTGAAAAATCCCTGGATTTTTCCCGGCCAAATTTGGATGCTCTCGGTAGTATCCTCCCAGTGGCGGATCCAGGAAGGGACGGAGGGGTCGATCCTCATTCCATAGATAAAGGACATTATGGTTTGTCTATGTCCTCATCCTCCCTCCCCCCGTAAGGATAGAAAAAAAAAAGGAAAAGTTTAAAATGCACCAACTATGACTTTAATTTCAAAAAAATTTCTTGCCAAAATCAAAAATTTTCCGGTCAGCGTGCTTGAAAATACAATATACAATACACTAAAGTTAAATTTCAAAAAAGTTCAGGCCGAAAACTATGGCAAAATGAACACATTTTTCGAGCCAAAGTGCTTAAAAATGCACTTGCATTGAAAAAAAAATTTTGCCTCCGGCGGCTGGGGGCTCGGCACCCCCCCTACTAGTAGGGTGGTCGCGAAGTTATAAAAATTTGAAAAATGGGTCATGGGCCAAAAAGGTTGAGAACCACTGCCGTATGATACATAAGATTTTATCGCCTGCATCCATGCACCTTTTTCTTAGGTTATCTTCTATGATAAAACGGATACAAAAGTGGTATCATTATAGTTATTTTACGAACAAGAAATAATTTTGAGACAATAAAAAAGGAGGGAGCCACAGATGAGGCCGATGGGATTGCGATTCAAAAATATTTTTGAAATATTGTAGGACCCCTAAAATTGCGGGGTCCGAGGAAGCCTCCCCCCCCCCCCCCCGGCTGCCCTGAGTAACAGTTGACTACGACTATGTAGGCCTACTTGTTCTATATGAAAACGGGCCTACATACTACAGCACTGCACACTAGTATAGACTACTGTATTAATTAGGAAATCTTTTGAGTCTCGATGCATGGGGAGCGAACCGTACCCATAATTCCTAGTTTTTAAAATACCGTACCTAGTCAAAATACAACATTGTTTTCACATACCGGCACTTATGGTACCGGGTAAATGTAATTGGTGAGTAATTGAACTTTGAACAAGATTATTGAAATGGCTCTTCCAGTGCCTTTTGGTGTTGTCTCTCTCAACCCCTCCCCCCCCCCAACATCCCAGGGTTGCCCCCCCCCCCCTCCCCCCCATTTCAATTTCCTCATATTATTAAATCAACATCAAGTTTTTTTTTGGCTAATACAAAAGAATTAGCTTGTTCTCTTCGTTTATAATATTTACATTCTCCAGATTATGAGCATTTCGCTCATAAAACAAGTTATAAGGTTGATCTGAAAATATGTTTATTTGGAAGTCTGTTTTTAAATTGTTTTTAGACCAATCTTAGCTTGTTTATGGGCGAAAGGCGTCTTTGAATATAAAATTGTAATTAGATAAATGAGACATATTTATATTTCAATAATTTAATATGAAGCCCTTTATTTCCTGTACCGGGTAAGGTGAATGTTGAAAATTTCAACTTTACAGAAACGTACAATTTTTTTTTCACATTTTAAACAGAAAACAGCGCTCTAACAGCGCCCCTTTTTTCAGTGATAGGCTTTGACTTCTCTCTCTCTCTCTGATCCCTCTTCATTCAGCTCTCTGGAATACGAAAGGATACGTGTAATTATGTAATAACATGATTGTGTGAAAGCAAGAGCATATAATATTAGTATATAGTATTAGTATATAGTACGGTATATTATTATATAGTATTATATGCTCTTGGTGAAAGGCAGTAGCTGCACAGGATAGCACGCTCGCTCGCCCGCCAGTTCGGAGGACCGAGTTGGACTCGGGGGGGGGGGGGGGGTTTGTAACCAGTTTTCTCTCGACCATTTGGAGTAGGAAGACCCCGCACTTGTGTCGATTGTGGCACGTTAAAGAACCTTGGATTTTTCTCAACATACCGTAAATTTGAATATTGTCGAGAGTAAAATATTTGTTTGTTTCAACTGTAACCCACATTATTAATCCTTCTTTCGAAGGGTAGTGGGGGCAGGGCGGATGCAAATAAAAAATATGTTGCTTTAAATTTCATTGGTGCTCTTACAAGAGGTTTTACAGAAATATTAAATGGTATTTTTTTTCTTTTTTCTCGTAGTCTTTGGCCAGTAAGATCACCGGGATGCTGTTGGATCTGTCTCCGGCTCAGTTGCTGTTGCTGCTGGCATCGGAAGACACGCTGCGGCAGCGGGTGGAAGAGGCGGTGGAAATCATCTTTTCAAACAGCAGGTAAGTTGTAAGAAATGGGACGAAATAAATGCTAAATGACGGAGGGAGTCGGTCATAATTTTGGTAACACGACCGGTAGTTTCTCTTTAAGGGATCCGCTGATGGATCTGGACATCTTTCACATCTCCGACAAGACCAAGAAACTGACGAAGGAGGAGGTGGACGACGACGACGATCTGGAGGACAATTCGCCGCTGTTCTATCAGCCCGGAAAACGTGGATTTTTCAGTCCCAGGGCAGGGAAAAACACCCCCGAACGAATCAACGCCTTCAGGAACGTTGGCAGGTAAAATGTTCTTTTGGTTTTTAATTTTGGGAGAATTTACTAGAGTGCGATTCAAGAGAGATGATGGAATTTGTCAAATCGGTTAAAAACCGTTTTCATGCAGTTATTGTAAAAAAAAAATGTACCTTTTTTTTCACAATTACTGCATGAAAAGTTTTCTCACCTTTAAAAAAAAATTATCGGGGACCACTGGAAACGTTGGAGGCGCTATAAAACAGTCACCCAACTATAAAAACTGACTCTGGACTTTTAACTTTTTTGTGGAGGTGAAAATTTTAGAATTTAAATTTAAAAATTTCTGTTGTTTTTTCTTCCTAACAGGATAATGGGATTGTGTCTGCTGCAAAACGAGCTGTGTCCGATTTCGTTGAATCGGCACGTACTGAAGTACATCCTGGGCCGTCCCATCAAGTGGCACGACCTGGCGTTCTTTGATCCGGAGGTGTATGAGAGCCTGCGTAGGTTGGTCCACGACACGGAAACGGAGGACACCACGGATCTCTTTCCGGCGTTAGAACTCAATTTCACCATCGAATTGTGTCCCGAAGAGGTAGGTGCAATTTACGGATTTTCTATAATTTTGTTACGTAGAAAAACCGTTGTAAATTTAAAGGACCACGTTGGCTTTATGACGCCCTGAGTTTGTTAAAAAGATAATGAATAAACAAACTTAATTAATTTTGATTGTTTATATTAATTGTTTGTTGTTTCCGAGATAATTTTAATTCATTTTACGAAAAATTTAAAATCTCGCTTTCTAATTGGTCGAACTCGTCCTGACAGGACGAATTGCGTAAAATGAATTAAAGTTATATCAGAAACTACAAAAAATTAATATAGACAATCAAAAGCAAATAAGTTTATTTATTTATTATCTTTTTAACAAACTCAGGGCGTTATAATGTGGTCCTTTAATATATTTTTAACAAGAGTGTTACACCGCAAATATTATTAAAGTACTCACTGCGTCCGTCGCCGCCGTTGACCATTCGGCCGCTGTCCGGCGTGTCAGTCTGACGTCTGACGTCTTTGCTCCTCTCTTTGGGCAAGCTCAGGTCCTGGACCCCGTTGTGGATGTCAGCAAGCATCTGCTGGTGGTGTTGCGTCAGTTTGGTCAACTCGTGGTGATAGACACTCAGCGCCATCCTGATCTCGTCCTGCGTCCTCTGATACAGGTCTTTGGGTCCATAAACCATCGAGAGATCGGCCAGGGGACGTCCCATCAGCTTGGCCAACTCCTCCTGGTAGATCTTGGTCACCATCTCTTGAGGAATGTCGTCGTTTTCGTACTTGCGCATGCGCCGGGAGGCCTGCAGCGCCGCCGCCTGGCCGGCGGAGGTCCCGAAGGGCGATCCCGACGGTTCCTTGTTGGCGGGACTCTCTGTGATCATGCGATTCGAACCGGTTTCATCATTATGGTGGTGGTGCGAATGGTGGTGGTGATTGTGGTTATTCTGACAGTTTGTGTCCCGGTTGTTGTTGTTTAGGGGACCGGAAGTGCTCATACTGTTATAGTTATTATTGTTAGTACCGCCGCCACACTTCATCGCCATTTGCGCCTCGCTCAGAATCATAGCTATCCGCTCCTCCGTAGCTGTGTCCTCTTGCCTGAACGTGGGTAGACCGGGTTCCTTGCCTTGAGAGAGGGAAAGAGGGGGAGAAGGGGTTAGTAATGGCACTTTTCTCCCCCAAAAGCCACCAAAAAGATACAACAAACTCCCACCAAAAAAACACCATTTTTTAAGCCACCTCAAAAGCTCCCTCAAACCAGAAAAAAAAAACCATGTTTGATGGTTGCTTTGCAACAACAAGCCGTGTAAAAATGCCATAAAGCACCCTCGTAAGCAGGTAAAAAACGATAAATAAAAAGTTCAGTTTTCGCGGTAATTCTTAGAACGGGACCTGATACTCAAGGAAAAGGGGATATTTCCGACCACAACTTTTGCTATTTTTCCGGCAATAAGTTGTTTTGTTTCCGACAAGTTGCTATATTTCCGGCAACAAGCTGCTACGTTTTTTGGCAACAAGTTGCGATGTTTCCGGCAACAAGGTGCTATGTTTCCGGCAACAAGGTGCTATGTTTCCGGCAACAAGGTGCTATGTTTCCGGCAACAAGGTGCAATGTTTCCGGCAACAAGGTGCTATGTTTCCGCTAACAATTTGCGATAATCGAACGTGTGGAATTTCCGCAATTCAATACGAAACGTGGCCGGAAACATCCCCTTCAAGGATATTTAGGACAAATCATAGGACTCGAAATTTTAACGAATTAACCAGCAACAAAAACAAAATTACCTTTCTTGGGAACCAACGACTTGAGAATGTTGACGCAGTTGTCGTCCGCCGCCCAGGCGTGCATCTTACGGTAAGAGTCTCGTCCCTTCTCGGTCAGCTTGTCCCACGGCTTTGGTTTCGACAGGAGTTCGCTGACGGTGCCCTGAGAGAGTCCCAACACGTACTTGGCGAACAGCCGCTGCCCTATGTTGTGGATGCTCAGCAACTCCCGCACCCTTCTGGAGATGTTCATCGTGTTCAGGGCTTCGCTGGCGTACTTCTCGATGTTGTGACGTAGCTGCTCCTGCAGTCGGTCCAGCGCCACCTGTTCCATGACCGTCGTCTCCTTGAGCGGCGACTTCCGCTCCTCTTTGACCGGCGGAACGTCGGGCGTCGCCGTCCTGCGACCTTCGCCGCCGGAAGCGTTATTACTACTACAATTATTACTAATGCTATTTAAATTATTATTATTATTGCTATTGGTCGATTCGCCGCGTTCGCGTTCCCGCTCTTCCTCGTGAGGCTTCTTATTGGCGTCGTCGGACGTGAAACTGGCGCGAGAGGGCGCTGGTTCGCGTTCGGGCGACGATTCGTTGGATGAGGCGGCGCGTGCCAGACGCTGGTGCCACGAGGCGGCCAATTCCTCTCCCACCAGGGAACCGAACATCTCCATGTTGTGAAGGGCCGGATGAAACGGGTTTCGCATCAATCCCAATCTGGCTGCTGAACCTGGAACGAAACGAGTTCAAGCGCCATTTTAATCGAGAATAGTAACGACGCTATATCCGCGGTCTAGCCACAATACCCGGAAAGTTTTCGCTTGCAAGTTAAATATTTTATTTCGTTTTCAGCTTAGACTTGGTGGTATTAGAACGGAACTATCTCTATCAATGTAACCGAATACTTAGACCAGTTATAATATCAACACTCTATAGTTAATAATGGAAGAGTTATTAGAACAATAGTTTGTATTAAAGCTGCTTAGTCCAACTTAGGATCGATTAATTCAGCTTTATATCGATATTACAGTATCGATTCGTGACACCGTGGGAACGCAATGCACGCGTCTCTCTATCGACATGAGACGCCGATAGGGATTATCGAGTTTTATAGGTTTTGTGGTTACACGAAACCCCGAGTGGACTATGCACCTTTAAAGAGAAGCATCGAAAAACAGGTGTCGCGATCTACTCGTGAAATAATCGTTTCATTTTTACCTGAATGACGGGATTTCCTCCTTCCAGCAACGCTATTCCGAGTTCGATGCTTTCGACGAAGATGTGTCTGTTCGGGTTCCTCATGATCAGATCAGCGACCAGGTCGGAGGCTCCTTCGCGATCCAGGTGGCACTGGACCTCGGCCAGGGTCATGTTGGCTCGGGCCAGCATCGTGGCCCCGGGGCCGTGGGTGGCGATGAATCCGACCGGGATGCTTCGGACGCTCTTGGCGAGGTCGATGAGATCGGCATCTTCTTTTCTCTGCTGCTCGGAACCTCCGAGATACCGGTTCAGCAGACACTGTCGCAACGCGTCGCCCTGGAAAATTTAAATTTAAAAAAAAAATATTTTTTAGCTAGTCTAGATCAGTTTTGAGAAGGGCGAAATTATTGTGATTGACAATCTCGTCACGTCCTCCAGTTAGTGGTGACGAGTGGTCTTCTCGTCCCGGTGAAAAACTCGGGCCGACTCCATTCCTGGACAGTTATTTTGGGCTCTCCCGTTCGGAAAAGTGTGCTGCTCCTTCGGGGTAAATTCCGACCGCCCTCCCAACAGGTTCATTCAACCTAGGGGAATGAGCTGAATTTTTAAACTTAATTTATTAACAGAAAGGAAGTAATTTATAACAAGATTAGTTTACCAACTATTCAAGAGTGAGAGAAAAGGAGGAACATATTTTTGAGAACTCAACACATCAATCAGCGTTTTTACTGGTAGCGTTTCGCGCGAAAGTCAAAACTAAAAACACGCCCTCAAAAGCTTTTTTTAACTTTCAGTATAATTACAGTAATCGGAAAATAATGAGGAAGTGTTGGAAATAATATTTGTAGTAGCATAGGATATACAGTGTTGTTTGTTTCAACTGTAACCCACATTATTAATCCTTCTTTCGAAGGGTACTGGGGGCAGGGCGGATGCATGCGCCACCCTCCTTGGCCACTGAACCCAATCGGTTGGCGAGTCCGATGTGAGGTATCGGCCAAGGAGGATA
>JAQFYH010000428.1:0-12841 GCA_034694405.1 Scolopendrellopsis subnuda
ACTTACCGGAGTCACAGATTTTCGTTTTTACGTTTTGGTTACCAGATATGACGTCATGTGAATTTCTTGTGAAACTCTGTGACCAGAGTATGAAAAATTTCACAGCAAGAAAACGCAGCTATTAGGTGGCTGACGGAAATGTGACGTCAGCAATGCTTTGTGATCGCTCCGACGTCACATATCTTGCCATCGACAGGTTTCGGAGCCAAAGGCTGGCAACAAAAGCAAAAAACCCAAAGCAATTGCAAACCAAATGTTGATGCCGAAACACCGCAGTTGCATCACAGTTTTTAATGAGGTCTCCCCCTTCATGCACCTTAGCTAATCCTTTTAATAATTGGAACAAGGAAGAGAAGTTTTCCTCCTTTCATAAAAAGTCGGATATACTCACAGTACTGTTATGTAAAAATATTTCTCCCGCTCGATGGCGGCCCTATTTTCAGGCACCCGTATATGGTCGATTTGGAAATGATTTGCAGCGGAGAGATTTGCGCACAGCGACCTGTAAAAAAAAATCGAATTAAAACCAAACTCAGTCCAGAGGCTGATTAACCGAGGTTCGTAAGATCATATTCAAAGTGCACACAATCTATTTCTCGACTTTAGCGCCACCGCATTTTGTGTTATACATGGCACGCCTTAGCGTCGTTCTGCACGATGCTCGCTAGGTGCGACGAAAAGAGTCTGTCGTTCATGATTAACACTAAAGGCCGCCGCGTTGCGTTTGCCCAATCACATACTGGGAACGTCCGACCAATCACAGCTGTAACACGCAACTGGAAGCAAAGTGACGGACGCAGTGAAAACCCACCTTAAAGTGTAATTTTAAGTTGTTTTCATGTTATTTTTAATCCCTAGTCCTCCTAATATTAATGAGAAAACATTTTGAAGTCGTTACCTGTCATTTTTCGTTTATTCGCAATAAATAAAATATAAAAATAAGGTTGGACTGGAGTAAAAAGTTACTCCAGGCTATGGCTTTCTCCATTGTGACGTCACCTCCATGCGCGTTAAGCCTAACAAAGCCAACCTTATTTATATTTATTTCGAATAAATGAAAAATGCCAGGTAAGGACTTCGATAATGTTTTCTAGATAATATTAGGTGGGCTAGGGATTAAAAATAACATGAAAACAACTTAAAATTACCCTTTAAAGCCGCGGATCAAATTAAGAGGTTGTCGGCCATCTTGAACGATTTCTATTCGAATAAAAATTATATCTCAATCTTTTTTCTTTCGTTTTTTTTTTTTTCACTTTTTGCATTTGAAATAACAGATTGCAATTTCATTAACAAACAGAATTGTTTTAATTGATACGTTACGTATAAGAAGAAAAGGGGGATAAGCAGCAGAAATATTATTATCAAATTTTCACTTTATCTGCACCTGATAAAATGCTTATGAAATTATTTTTAAAAAAATTATATAATTTCTGTTACATAATAAGTTCTTTCTTGTGTTTTTTTTTTTCGCTCTACTTAATAAACAAAGACATTCTTTATATATTTAGAGGTAGTAGTGTAGTACCGTATCCTACGAGAATTATCTTTCGTTCCATGACGAAACTAAGTCAGTGCAGCTCAATATAAAAACGTATTGTCTTTGCGTATAAATAGTGCAACTTCCAAGTTCTATAAATAAAATTATATTTATTAACGAATGTTTTTCAAGTTCAAAAGTTTTTAATTTTGCGTAGGAAGAACTAATTAATTACGTAAATGGCTCAATGCCGCGATGGATTATTTCGTGCGTTTTCCCCTTTACACTTTCGTTCGTGCGTAAGATTCTATTGAAAGAAATTATTTTCTTTTATTTTCGTTCATGAAAAGGGCAGTCCGCATTGATAAACAAAAGACAAATAATAAACATGTCCATCGAAAGTGGATTCGGAATTTAATGCAGCTGCAGGATTTATTTGGAAATATTTCAAGAAAAACTGTTTTTTGTATTCAAAACCAACGTATACGTAGGTGACTTCAGCGGCTCGTGTCCCATATTCGCACTCATTTTAACAGGCCTCTATGGTTAGAGGAAATCCCACCACCCTCCCTACAGATTCATTGGATTTAGGCCACCTGCTTTAGGTGATAACTTATGTGTGTAAAATAAATAAAAAAGTAATTCGCAACGTGGAGTGGGCAGAAGAATGATTTTGAAACGGAATTTTAACACCGCCTGATTTCGGTGACGGTCATATACCCGGTATGTGTCACTGGAGGATCAATTTTGAAAAGGAGTATTTTTTTCCAACCAGCACTGCTAAAATCTTTTGAGAGGACCATTAATACGAGTTATGGAAAAGCCCGTAATTTAGGCGACAGGGATTTAAACCGCAAAGTCCGCGTTAAATTCGTTTACCTTCGAGTTAAAACACACACCTTTCGGTATTAAAATTATTTGTGGGTGTTGAACATCCACGGTTGTGTGCGTATACCGTTTGCACGCCGTATTGCTTATGCAAATAAGCTGCTGCTGCTACTGACGAATAAGGTCATGAAATTGATTGAGCCGAATACTGTTAATGTCAAAAGGTAGTTGATAGAATTTAAAACGAACTCGTTATAAAATATTATATACCTTCAGGTTAAAATAATTATTGAAATTCCACTTCCACGTTATCGGTTTAGTTTTCGCATAATGTTTAATATTCGTCTGTGCTGTATCAATTAAGGGTATACACAAGTACTGTACCATGTACGTAGATGTATAATGAATAAATCGACTTGGTAATTTCGAAATTAAGACTGCTGATGCGTAAATTATGTATTAAGTTAATCTATATAACTCTAAACTTCTACTAGCAGGATATTTCGAAAGGAGTCATGTTGAAGTGGCTCTATGACGCGTGTGAGTTGGAATTGAACCTGCAATCTCCGGATAAAACAAAACGCGAACTCCAGTCCCGCAAGTTTATACATCGTCATTGTAATAATTTTTTTCCGACGAAGCTCAATGGCGAATTAAAGATGCACAGCACATATGCCATGCCTATTGTATACTAAAGGACGGTATATCCCGTAATCTCGGTATCAGTCACTATCAGACAATACGCATATCAGTCTCGACAGTCTGCTGGAACTAACTGCAACTTCTCGCTAACTGACGACAGCGTTCAACGTCATTATCCCAAGGATGTACGAAAATAAGGCTTCGAATGACCAGCTCTAAACGAGACCCTTTATACGAAAATTCGAATTCACAAATCAAAAAACAACCCCGAAATGTGTTACACCGGTATAGCGATTTAATATAAATCGTTACCACGGAAAGTAACGATCATAAACAAGTTTTTTTTGTCCGATTTTTCTTTATTTCGATTCCTTGGAATTTATTTCATTGAAATGTCAAGGATGTGACGATAAAATAGGATTATTTCGAACATAGTTATTTCTGCTTCATCTCCGTCATACAATATCGTTACATCTGTCCCATTCCATATCCTGATGCAAGCTCGATAAAGTCTCACCAACAGTCGATAGAGCAACTCTGTATTGGAACCAATGGTAAATTTTGAAACCAGAGACAATCGAAGTTTGTAATTTTCTATGATGACGCGCGGTGGCGCTGATTGTGCAGAACGCTCGAGATCTGTTAATTTTCTCTCTATGCGTGGCCGCTTATACATACACGCATTGATAAAATACACCAGATGTTTGTCTATGGCTCATTGCACGGCTCTGTTTGTCACGTAGCGGGAGTTTCCCTAACTACGAGTTTCAATCGACGAACGATCTTGGGTGCTAACTCTTGTGTATCTATCGACTGTTGGTCCCTGCTCTATGGTAGTTGGCGTTTATGGTATCGTCAGTGAGATTATGCTCTCCTGCTATCGTTTTATGCAATAAGAGGAGACCAAAACGTAATTAGACCGTAGACTTAACGTACAGGAGTTTGAACGGTGGGTTCAAACCCCGCTGTTCGACTGCATTTAAAAACTAGAGAATATCGAAGAAACTTACTTGAGCATCACTAAGGTTTTCTAAAGCTTGCATTACACTCTGTTCCGGTCTTTGAACCTGAAAAATAAAAAAAAAAAATCAAGTTAAAATATTCTTTTCTTACATTCCGCGTTTCTGTCGTATTTACTAGTATAACAAAATGCCATGAATTTTTAATCTTTCATATGTATTATTTTTTTCTATTTACCACAGTATTTTTACGCTATTTCTGCATATAATTTTTTTTTAAACAGTTCTAAACGCAGTTGTGAAAATTCAGCTTCCAGCGCTACGGTCCGACCTTCAGACTCTGTCAATGTCAGGCTTCTTATGTGCAGAGTATTCAGCAAATAAGTGCCTTTCAACTTTTTTTTCCCTTCCTTCTCATGCCTAATCACTTTTTTTTCTATGGTTGTTGGGCTCTCTGTTTTGCTATGCTGATGAAGCCGCTTTAAACCAGCAGCAGGTTTTTGCTTGACGCATCCTGTATTCGCAGAAAACTCTCCCCTTTACCCACCGTCACTGACCTGGGCGAAAACAAAAAAATAACAAACAAGGATTTTCTCTAATGTTTTGTCAATTTCTAAAATCCTGAAGAAACCCTGTCCAAAGTCCTGACTAATCTGTTTCTTCCTCAAGAAAAAACTTGTGAGTTCTGACTAATGGTTTGATCATGTGTGGGGTTTGAAACGCCCATCCAGAGAGAAATGCAGGTATGTTGGACACGCCAAAGTGGCCCTCTTGCGACTGTTTTTGGCGTAAAGTCTTAAACACTTCAGATTAAGTATTTCAAATTTTATGATACGCTAAAACACTCTCGGTAAATACGTAAACCGCGTACACACGAGAAATTTTTCTATGACATTTTCGTAACACTTTTGTGTCACACTCACGAAAAAAGCAGACGATCACAAAATACTGCGACGCCCAGGTCCTTTTGTACTCAAACTGATCAAAATCAAAAAGTGAAACACAAAAGTTTAACAAAGTTTGACAATCTAAGCACGTGTGCTGACTTTCAAAAAGTGTGGACCCAGAACTGTTTCAAAAATCGAAAAATGTGACGAAAATTCTCTCGTCTATACGCGAGAAAACGCACCTGATTGATAATTTTCATTTTAAAATTTCTCAAGCGAGTGCCAACCTGGTTAAATTGACGTGAAGACCTCGTTTGACTCTATACTGCAATGGTGTTGTTTATCCCAATACTTTTATTCGCGGTATAGGTAACAGAACAATCCGTCTTTTGAACTGTGAACAAGGGCACTGGGACCACTGTAAACTTTACCAATGTAAATTTGTTGGGAGTGATGGACACCTGCAGATGTTGTCTGTGATTTTTCAGCTGTTCCAGAGATAATACTGTTCACAGTTTCAGACTTCGTGATTTGTCGATTCGTAAAGAAATTGCGGACTATAAACCCATATGCCATGATGACATGAAAAATACAGACTCTGGAAGAATTTTGCAGAGCTTCAAAAACTTCAACCCCTGCACTCTGAGTCTCTGACAAGTGAGTATTAACCTAAAACCATATAACATGTTATATGGTTTTAGAGTAACGTTCCTTGCTCTCGTACGAGACAATTTTGATGCAACCGTCGTTGTGCAGTAGCAGATAGTTGTTTCAAAACTAATTTCATCAATAAACATCTTGTTTTCTTCTATGTCTATCGTATACGAAGTTCGTTTAAATACATGGATCTGCATTTATCGACCATTAAAAAAAACTGCATTGAATTAGTCCCAGTTCAGCTTATTACTACGAAACGTTAGAGGAATGTAAACAACGTATTATACGACCCGATCGTGAAAAAAAGAGCAAATAGTTATTTACGTACGATATTATCATTTAAACGTAACGTGGGGCTGCAGCGCACGAATAATAATACGAGCTGCTGGGTGCGTGATTAGGAGTCGGCGATATTATTATAATAAACAAAACACGTTAGTGTTTTTAGTACGTGGAACCCCTCCCTTTAATACTGTGACAAACCCACCCTCTTCTCCACCCAAATGCTTCATAATGTCGCACCCACAGCCGCTGTCACTTGCATAACCATTTAGAAAAACCCACCCAAATCACCTATAGCTATTTGTTTGAAAATATTATATAGAGTCGCGCGCGTTTTAGAGTTTCGTTTATCGTATAGCAAATTTGGACTGGACAGCCGGTACCACCCGCCGAAATCCTGCTGGGAGTTGCAATATTTAATCGATTTACGTACATTATATCGATTTTTTTTAATATGGAAATCTCGTAGCAGTCATGGGATGCTAACCCGCACTCGTGGACGTAGATTTCCGTTGGGATTTCCCAATCCCACAGCAAATCCACTGCCGGTCGAGGTGGTTGAGAAACTCGCAAGGTTTTTTTTTCTTCGGAGTGCGCAATCGGAAGGAAACCTACGATGCTCGGAAAGCCTGGATAAAACGCAACAAGATCTTAACCCAATGGGGTCATGCACTCTGCTTTGATGTTTTCTAGGGTGTTAATAGGGCCTACTGTGGGTAGTTTAATTTACTTCATCTTCATGGATCCTATAGCCTTTCAGACCACGCAGAAAACACCCGAAAAAAACCAGGTGCATTTTCGAATGATGTACCAGTAATCCCGCATCCTTGCCTTCAGAATGCTATCCTGACTAATATCTGTATAATATAAATACTAATAGTCATCGCCCATGTCGAAATAAATTATACTGCATTGCTGGTTGCTTGTTTATAATCAAAATATTATTGTCTATTGTACCTCAGTGATCATTTTAATCAAGTTCGAAAAATTTTCCTTCTCAGCAAATACATGTTGCGCGCTGATGCCTAAAATGTGATAAAACGAAACGCCACAGAAGCGGAATGAGGAATATTATGCTGCAGAGACCAAATTACTTAATAATGCATTGCATACAATTTCGAAAATAAAGCGCCCACGGTACGAGCACAGACACTAAAACCTCAGAAAAGAATATCGCTGGCGTAGGAATGAACGTGTAGCGGGGGCTTTTAACGTTTCAACATCAAATAATAATTCAGAGGCTATCAAGTAGCCTATGAATTAACATTGTCTATAGACACGTGTAGGCTAAAACGAAGCATTTTATCACCCACTCGCCACAAGTAGTTCTCCCGATACACAACAACAACAACAACACGCATTCAAACTATTGATCGCTGAGGTTAAACACCCATTCATCACTCGTTGGTTTGTGACCCTGCCCACATCTCTGGGATTATCTCTCAGCGTCGAGACCCTGCCCAGAACCTATCTCATTACCCAGTCCTCCGCCACCACCTGCTTGACAAATATAATTGCTACCAAACAGTCTCATTTAATTTTGGGCAGGGTCCTCTCTCACTTGTTCAAACTCAAACTTTTTTTTTTTTAAATCTGCCCACCCAAACGTCTCCACCTTGACTCAACAAACACCAACACGATTTTGTTTTAGAAAGCAAGTGGACAATAATTGCTTCCAAAGATTATTTGAACAAAGAAATAATTGCCAAAGAAGTGCGGACTTTACGAGTGGGACATTGGCCTTTACTACGGTTTACGTTGCATTTGTGCACATTTTAGGATAGTTCTAAACTCCGCTACAAACCTCGTGAGTTCTGACCTTTGACACAACGAGGCAACATTCAGTAAAATATGGGAGTTCCAATGTTTACGACATTCCATTTCGATGTTTAGTTTGCTCATCACTCAGTAGCTCGCACGAGCGCAGGTTATTTTGTTAGCAACGATGGAGCTAACGTTGGATTTAGAAATTTCGTGTTTATACAGTATTTGAGAAAATCTAGGACCTACGTCGTATCTGTGTGTGCTAGCTCCGAGGGAGTCTTTGAGTGGTAGTCGCGCAGCAGGGGTTTGGTTAGAAACGGAGCCATCAGTGAGTAGTCTGGACTCTGGAGTGGGACGAGAAAGGTGGGGAGACCTGAAGGTGTTTACTTTCTTGTTTAATTTGAAAAATAAACGCCCATGCGAGCTGGAGTCCGTATAATCCCCTCTCGATTAGCAACACCCCACTATAAGCTCTGCAATCCAAGCCTGCTGTGTAAACATAATTCCGAATCGTAATGACACCGTAATAAAATACAGATTTTCTACTTACCAGTAATCCAGTTTCTACACTTGGAAGCAAAGTTATTTTGGATCCGTCCATTAAATTATTTTGTGATAATGTTCCATCTCGTAAATGCCTGAAATGAAAATAATAAAAAAGATATAAACTTAAATCAGGAATTTATTCGAGACGACAAGCTTTGTACGGTACTGTTACATTACCATAATAACGTTTCGTTGCTGTATAATCTGTGCTATTACGAGAATACTCCGTAGAAACAATGTGAGTTGGTAGCAATGTTGTTAAAAGCGCAATGTAGCAAAACACCACACATCACGCCAGTGTGTTGTTGTACGTTTGGATTTCGTGGATTTTACGCTCGTCAAAATAATAGAGTTTTAGCAGCTTCGACGTAACGCTAACGTACTAAGACTAAGCGTAACGTAAACGTATAACGTAATGAGTAATGACGCGTTCTGACTTCTGAGCTTGCGTACCTTGGATTTTCACACATATACACAAAACAATATGAGCATACTCAGAACGTGTCATTACGTTACGTTAGCGTTACTGTATCGTCGAAGCTGCTAAATCTCTATATCATGTCCGCAATTAACGTTCAAACATGTATTATGACGAGGACCATGGCATGGTCCCACCTTGCTTATCTTACGCGTTGGAGCAGCAAGGCAGTCTCCAGCAGGGTTGGTAAAAAACCCGGGTTTTTGGTTGGGTTTTTGGATAATTGATGATTTTCATGATTTTCCAATCAATTTTAGTTATTTTTAATTAGTAATATATTTTTATAAGTTCAGCATTTACGATAAATAAAAAATTCCATCGCCCTGCTTTTACCCCTAATTAGAAGGAAGTTGGCTTTTCGGCAATACGGCTCCATAATCTTTTTACTCAACACTTTGATATGTTCCTACATGATATGCTCCTATTGATATGCTACATGATATGCTACATGATATGCTACTATTATTTCGATTCGTACATCGATAAATCGACGAATCGAAATAAATATATATGCAACGATGTATATATTTCTTTAAAATATCGATATTATTTATAAGGTGGTGGGTTTTTGGGTATTGGGTTTTTGAGACCCAAAAAACCCAACCCAAAACCCAAAAACCCAATTGCCCGGGTAATGGGTCTGGCCAACCCTGGTCTCCAGTTATATGGGAAGATCTCGGGCAGTGAACGCGTTGTGCTTACCAGCACGTTCAAGAACCTTGATTTCTGAATTCCGACCACACAAGCAAGATGACCCTAAAGCAGTAAACTGATCTCCCTGGGGTCAGTTAAACTTCTGCTGCTTTAATTTTCTGCGACCACTAGATACGTTAAGGGGCATCATAAACAGTCCTTTGAAGTTTGAACCCAACCGTTGTTGAAAAAAAAATGCATCTCTGCTGATGGACTGGGACTCTGTATTTCAGATGCTGGAGGAAGAATCCCCTGTGAAATGGAGGGGAAATTATAGATAATTGACTGTTCCCCTCATAATTATCTCATTCTCATCCCTCATGAATGACAGGAGTCCCAAAGTTTCACCTTTCCTCCTCAGTCCCCTATTATTTTCCCTGCCTGTACGTTGTCAAAAGCCCACATGCATAGGGGGTATAAATAGCCCGTATTTACTCTGCATAGACCCCCATAGTATTTATGGACCACGCTGCTGCTGATATTCTTCTGATTTCCAACGTTTGAAGTGCGCACCATTATGAATTTATAACGTAGTTCTTTGAATGCGATTATTAATGCGACATTCTGTCCCTGCTGACAGAGATTGGGACTAATTCGATTACAATTTATTTTTTTAATTAAAACTAATCATGACTGGTTCTTCACGTGTTAATTTAATTAAGGACTGATTTATATATTTTGTGAGTAGGGTTCCAAAAAAAACCCGACGAAAAAGATCGATTTATTTTTCGAAAAAACAAAACAACAACATTAGAATTTAGAACCCTATTATTGTGATGTATCTTCTGGTTATAGACTAAAAGTTTAAAGTTTAAAGTTCGGTTTTCACCTCTTCTGTCAACGATTGTTTGCGTTTTACTGCTCTTATTAGAGAGTAAAGCTAACGACACAAGGTAAACGTAACGTAATGACACGTTCTGAGCATGCGCACAGCTCAGAACGTGTCATTACGGTACGATTGCGTTACGTTAGCGTTACGTCGAAGCTGCTAAAACCCTCTATTGGTCGTTCCCACAAACGCAACGCGACGGAAGCGTCGATTACAGTACGCCAGCAGATAAGGCCAAGTACGTACAGAAAATGCACAACTTTATCACAAGAAATCTTGATAATTCATAAAAAGAAAAGGAAAAAATAACGCAAGTGTGAAGTGCACGTTTATTTCTCTGAATCCGAAAAACGATTTTTATCCGTTTCGTCGAAGTGCTGTATTTTGTCGTTTTATTTCGAAATAAAATGGAAACGAATTCGTTTCCACAGAAAAGGAAACCACATCCGCCCGTACAACATTATCCTGCCCTCGGCAGCTGTATATAATGCACCCACAGCAGCTGCAGCAGTTCTGCAAAGGGAACGGAACCGTGGGTTATCAGACGTGCAAAAACAGAGAACGAGTGGGTTTTCAACGAGTCGGGTTGTGCGGTCCGGTGACCAATCCCATAATGGGAACGTCGTAGTTCCGACCAATCAGAGCGGTATACGCAACCAAACGCAACGCAACCGGACTAGGTGAAAACCCAGCTTCAGTTATCCGTTTGTCTGCTGCGAATCGGATTGCGTTTGCGCTCACGCAAAACGTAAAAATATGTCCTTTCATTCCCCCCAGTAGGATAAACCTATCAATTTTTTTCCCTTTGCTAATCTGCCTTTTCCATGCTTGTTCGAAGGCGAACACGACGCTCTTCTGTATCTGGAAGCAGTCACTCCACACGAAGCGATGTTCAGTTTTGTTATATAAGTTAGAAAATCGAACGCCCCATAGGGGCCTCTCTCCACCATCTCCTGATTTCTACCCCCTCCCCATCTCTCAGCACGGCTGCCGAAGTTGGCGGGGTACCGTAGCTACGCCACTGGCTCAAAACATAGTAAACTCAAAATCATTGGATGAATTTTGCAGGCTGTTCTATGGGGAGGGGGGAGAGACTGAACAAAACTGATTCGAATATTCTTCGTGTATTATTTTGTATTTTAAAATTCTTTAATTTAATATGTATATATTTGTATATTGGATGGCATGTTCGGTGCCTATTGTGTAAATAAATAAATAAAATGTACGAATAGGTGCGGTATACGTCCGTATACTTGCGAATACGTGATATTCCTGTTCCACCAGTGATCATGCATTTCGTTCCATCAGGGAGATAGTGTTATAAATTTCCTTTTTTTCATCCCTTGGTTGCATGCAATCTTTATGATAATGCAGCATCTAGCTTGGGGTATTTTGCACCAGGGCAGGGGAAGGAAGGAGGAGGGGGAAACGACCATCGTCTTTCATCCACTACACCATGCCTGTAATAAAAGAAAGACTGAGGAGAGAGTGCTCTAAACTTGAAGAGTAAGCGAGAGGGGATGTGGGGGGGGGGGGGGGGTCTGGAATTCATCATTGTTTACAAGTTATTTGAACGCATAATAACCAACTTATTTAAAACGTCACACATGCGACATTTTGTACGTGCATTGGAAATTAGATTAAAGCATTTTGGGTGTTCTCTTAAGGTGGGTATTCACGTTTCACCGCATCCGTCTCGTTGCGTTTTACCGTTGAACTCCCGACGTTCTCAGTCTGTAATTGGTCAAACGCAACCAAACGCAATGCAACGGAAGCGGTAAAAACCAACCTTTATAGCACTTCAAGCTCTTCCGTCGAAAAGCTGTAATGAAACTCAGAACACCTGTTGTCGGCGAGAGGCATATGGTACGAATAATACTGATCTATATTATTTGTTATTTGCTGCAGTGCATAGTGCATATCCTTCTCCCCCGCATCTTTTTTACTAGTGGCTCTCGCCGACAACAAGTAGCATTTTGGAAGCCAAAAACAAGTTTTTAGTTCAAAACCGTAGTTTGTGCTTAAACCTTACCTTTCCCTGTAGAGCAGGCATATCCTTTCTTTGGCCACCTTAAGTTTCTTGGCTATTTGCTTTTTAAGACCTTCTATACTGTCGCTATTCTGAATTTTAAGTTCGAATTGCCCGCCCGTCGTTGGGTGGATGTGTAAAGTTAAAGTTTGGCACGAAAATCCTTCTCGCAAAACCGAACTCGCGGGTGCCGAGGCTTCTTCCATGTTTATAATAAAGTAAAAGCACCGATTAAAGATATTTTATTCCACGAGAAAAAGATTTTTCGACGAAGCAACGTTGGTTCACGAAAAAGTAATCCTTATAGCTGCTGCTTCCACATTCCTCTGAACTCTCCGAGACGACAACTGATACACGAGTGGAAACTGAACAATAGCTCGTAGCTGTTACTTCCCCGCTGCTTACGTCAATGGCGTAGTGATGCCAACTTTACGTAAAATAAATTTTGATTGGAGAATATTCTTTGTTCAGACGCGATTCTAATATTTTGTGCCTTATGCTTTTTGGACTGCACTTCAGTAAACGTTTGGTTTGGTTGCGTTTTACCTCTCTGATTGGCCGAATCCCGATGTTCCCAGTATGTGATTGGTCAAACGCAATGCGACGGAAGCGGTGAAAACCGACCTTTACTCTTTTTCTCTACAAGAGTTCAAATTCATGAATAGCATCAAGAATAGGATTACGGTATATACAAAGAATACGATTCAGGAAATAATCTTTTCGTACGGAAAAATGTTTTCTGTATAATTAATATACGGAGTACTATA
>JAQFYH010000429.1:0-12833 GCA_034694405.1 Scolopendrellopsis subnuda
CAGGTAAGGGCTTCAAAAATGTTTTCTAGTTAATATTAGGTGGACTAGGGATTAAAAATAACATGAAAACAACTTAATATTACCCTTTAAAAGTAAAACCAAGGAGTCTTGACAATTTTACCTAGAGAAAAGGCTGTTATGATTTTGCATCGTACGTATTTCCAGAAAATTACGCGACTTTTTCGTGTCACGCAAATTACGTCATTAGGCCTATTATATTATTACGATCAGAAAGTAATAAAACCAGCACGCGTGTGTCTTTTTTGCGTGCCCAAAATTTTGGGAAACTGGTGCCCTAAATATCCAGAAAGGAAGAGTTGGAATCAAAGGGAGGAACCACCTTCCAAAAAACAACCCAGATTCAAACTTTCCGTATGTGAACCATCAATTTCAACGAGCGTGCTTCCTCTTCTAGAGAGTGAGTGAGAGGGGAGGGCCAAACCCACCCCCCAAAAATAATCAAGATTTGGCGTCGTACCTTGGGTGAGGTGATATGGCGTTTCGTCATCCAACTCGTGCGCTGGACACTTGCTAAAGAATCTCTCTTCGTCGTCGGGTTCTTCCTCCGGTCCTAGAATTCGTCTGCAACTGTCGCGAGATCTGAGAACGAGCGTCCCATACGTACAGAGATCGGTCACAGGGTCCACCATAACCAGTTCCACGCTCCGTCCTAAACTACACACGCACGAAGAGTGGGGAAGCCACGCTCAGTCGTATTTTCCTCCCTCTTCCCTACTAACCCCGCACGGGCGAATCGCATCGCCGTCTGCCGGATGCCAGGACCGCTTCCAAGCATCGCGTTCCCGGAGAATATTGGGGGGGATGATGACGGAAGAAGAATCGATTTTGTTGCGTGGAACGGCGAGAAATATCTCTTACGTAGGAGCGCGCGCTCTTTCTCTCTCTAAAAACAAACAGTTCCCTCCTATCGGAATCGTTTGAAAACTTTCGACAGCTGTCGGGAGACTTTTAAAGTGGCAATACGCGGACGAATTAGCACAAAATCTGCGGAATCTCGTAATAGAACTGTTTGTTACGACGGCGAATGTTGCTGCTGCTGCTCCGGGGGAAAAGGATCCGAAACGTTCTTTGCTGTTTAGCCACCATTTGTAATTTTAAAGAACAGAAATTGTATTGACGAATTTTCGAGCAGAATTTCTACGAGTGATAGACTAATGCGTTAAATTGTTTCTTTACAACATTTAGACGCAGCATACGCCATAAGTTTTTATCGAGCTTTCGTTCGGTCCACCCAATCCCAGTTCCAGTCCCAGTCCCAGTCCCAGTTCCAGAGTGAACAGCTGCTGGTGACACGCAGTTCACATTAGGGTTCCGTCAAATTGCGTCACGTTTCAACAGTGCAGGCATTTTAACGCCTCATAGATTGGCTACAATTTCACCAAAGTTCCTATTCTTTAGCATTACAAGACCCTCATCAAAACGAACCATTCCAATCTCTGTCCAAGTTAATAAGTTACAAAATGACGCCAAACTTATTTTTCCAATTTACAGAGGTCACAGAGAGACGTTAAAATTAATAAAAAAAAATTAAACGATAACTCGAGATATTTTCGAAGAAAAAGAAAATTAATCTGCTAAAAAAAATACGACTTCGATTACTCCACTCAGGTTTCCAGGAATATCCGTCGTCGACAGAGTATTTTTAATCTTTGCTTCTCGTGTTTACCTATCTGCAGTACGGGAAAGCCGAGCATCAGGGGACGCGACATTTCTCGACGGAGAGAGGGAACACGAAATTTTTGCATAATATTATTATTACGCAGATCGATACGAATAATTTAAAAAATTCCCCGGGTTTATAATAAAGTAATTTTTTATAGACTCAATTTTATAAATATTTTAACGTAAAGGCCGATCACTGTAGGATCTTGAATTTAAGTTAAATGACTTTATTTCAAGCGAAAATGTGGCGCTGAGCTCAAAGATAGTTCCAACAAATTGGTACTTGTAAATTGTACGTGTAATGTCGATTTAGCATATTTTCTCGATTTGAAATTCTGAATGACAATCCTCTTCCAGTAAAATTCCTGAACTCCTGAAATTCCTGTAACTTTAAATTCTTTATCTTTTCAGAAAAGTACAGTACATGAATTCTCGGAAATATCCAGCACGTTCTAGGAACACCCACCCACATAACTGTGTAACTACCCTAGTGGTGTCGGTCGGGTATGAACCCGCGACTTTCTGATTGATCATCATCACATGAGAAATTTTTCTATACATTTTATAGTCACAATTTTTTTCAAGTCATGCACAATATTGTGCTTTTAATAATAGATCATTGTAGAACTTTTGTGTCGCACTTGTTGCTTTTGATAAATTAACAATAGGGCCAACTGTGCACATTATATTGGATTATTTTTTGTTGATTGTCTGCTTTTTGCAGTGAAAGTGCGACAATTAATGTGGGGACAAAATATGTCCCGTGTAGCCTTCTTATTCTACGCAATTTGAGACTTAGTAAAATAATCTTTCACTTGCATCATTTTAAAATTATTTTATTGCATTACAACGAAGTCCTCCAGTGCTACCAAAGAATTAGTATGAGAACCAATGCGATGGTTTTTAATTTTTTTTGCAACACTCTGTATAACCCCGCTCATCTTCTAAATTCTACACGTATATTATATAGTTAAAACTTTCTACTTAAGTAGAATGTAGTTTATTTTTAACTTTCCCCCCTGTTGCGCAAATAAATTAACGCAGCGAATAAAAAAAAAAAGACAAAACACGAGATACAAGAGAGATAGGTATAAGCACAAATTACATAGGCCCGGCCTTGAATTCAAAGTTTTAAAATATTACGCACGATAAACAACCGTCGAGTGCTTCGCAGTCGCACGTTACAAATCGACTCTTGAGAGTCCCCTTTCTCCTATCAAGAGAAGATATAATGTCTCGCATGAGTTTCTAATTCATAAAATAACGTCCGATGTAAATAAGCTGTATAATGGGATTTACTGGACACTGCACTTCTTTTGTGGGTATTTCAATAATGCGTTTGCTTTGATTGCCTAAATTAATGATTTTTTGTTTCTGGGATAGTTTTTAAATTCATTTTAAACAGAATTTGAAAGCTGGCCTTCTGATTGGTTGAATTCATCCGGAGAGGACGAAGAAGACAAGTTCATATGCACCGTTGCGACAAGGCATTATACAAAAGCCCAGACTTATTTATTTCTCCAGTTCTCCCTCTACTTTTTGCCAGAAATTTTGTCTGGAGTCTGGACTGTCAAAAACATACAATGTACAAGGTTTGGCCATTAATTTCCAGGATTGGTTCCACTGCGGACGTTTAAGAGGTCGTAGAAACATGCGGTAACTTGCATTTTGTAGCAAGTCCAGTAGCAAACACGGTATCAAGTTTTGATGCCCACTGCAGGCATCAAAATATTAACCAATGGAAGCCAGGTGACGTGACTGTTACGTCATGATGCTCGCTCCCCGATGCTTGCTGCCAGCATTCTATTCGTAGATATTTTGATGCCGGCAGCGGGCATCAAATATTGATGCCGTGTTTGCTACTGGACTAACTATCCGACAGTACAGAGTATCCCTGAAAAATTTATTCATATAACGCAAATGGTTCGAGTACGGCGACGTTCCATGTGACGTCATGCAAAGCATTGCTGTCACACTTTTTGGCCATGTTTCGTAGATCGTTAGTTCGCCTTCTCTACAGCCTGGTTTTGATCTTGGGGGACAGGAGATTATCCAGAAGGGATAAATTATGAGATTTAAGGCGGTAGTTGAGCTGGAAAATACCGCTATTAACCAGAAAATCCGTAACAACCATTGCAGAATGTCGGCTAGACTTATTGGGCAGCATTGCCTGCATAGGACCGGCTCCCATTTTGGGCTTTCACAATTAATTTTTTTTAACGAGACGATCAAAAACTTCTAACTTGAGCTCCTTGCACACTCTAATTCTTTCCGTGCAAATTTCCAAACACAAGACCCCAAGCCTGGGCAGGCCCATGATAGAAGTTTGTTCCATTCTGGACCTTGGGCCCACCTGGGCCAATCTTAGGACTTCCGGTGCCAATCCCGGATCATACAGAAATCTTACTGACCGTTCAGAAACTCGTGAAAGAGATCAAACACAACCGCTGTACACTTTTTTGAGCAAATTTGGCGTTTTCTAATCAATTTGAAACAAAATTGAATCCTCGTTATTTGTCCGTTACTAAAACAATGACAGCGATGCTTTGCATGACGTCACCATGGAACGTTGCCGAACGCGAACCATTTGAGTTACATGAATGAAATTTTTCAGGGGTTCTGTCGGATAGTTAGGCTACAAAATGCAAGTTACCGAATGTTTCTATCACCTCTTAAACGTCCGCAGTGAAACCAGTCCTGGAAATTAATGGCCACACCTTGTATTTTTCAGCCATTTTTAAATAGAGAAAAAAAATCTTTAAACAATAAAACATGGATTTTCTCAGTCTATCAGGCTCAGTAGACACTAGACACAGACAGTTTGTGGAAATCAAAAATGTCACGACTTCTAGCTTCTAACTTGAAACTTCGGACTTCGAACTTTGGCTAGAAGTCCGAAGTAAGAAAAACCGTTTTACTTCGGCATAAAGTTAGAAGTGAAACTTCTGACCTCAATACGGTTTTTTTTTCTTACTTCGGACTTCTAGCCAAAGTTCGAAGTTTCAACTTAGAAGCTAGACGTCGTGAAATTTTTAATTTCCACGAACCGTCTAATATTTTATTACGATGAGGGTAAGTACGTGAACCTGGAACAAAAGTGAAATTTTACACCAACCGCTCTTGTTAATATTGTAGTATTTTTAATAAAAATAAATACAACAGAGGCAGGCAGGAGCTCGTATAATTGCGTCGTATCAGGTTGTGTAATGAATGTCAACAAATTAATTATAATAATGATGAAATTCGAGAACTATTGTTAAAACATAAATATCGTGTAATTTTATGGATGGAAAAACCTATTAAAAATCGTTTCGTTATTACGGTATTCTACGGCGTTGGTTTCATACATTTGCATGCATAACTTAGATCTTGGAACTTGTGCCATCACGCTTTTACGTAGCACAATGAAATGTCCTGACACGGGACTGTATTTGCAACATGCGAAATATAATATCGGGTTGAAAATGACTGAAAAATTCATCGATGGGAGTCTCTCATTCCTATCGGTATTAGAATATTCATATGTTCTATGCTGGTTCGGTTCAATTTCGACAATTTGAACCAATTACAGAGTATACTGTTTTGATGGGATTTGTCACCCGTTGATATTACTCCAATTAGCGTTGGTACTTACGAGAGAAAATCATTTCTCCTAATGGGAACAGAGAACATAAAGCCTTTGATGCAAGGACAAACAAAGAAGAAACAAAACCACAGAGATAGTTACCCGTAATGGTTATAGGTAGTAGAAAAACATTGATTTTTGTACCAGTGGCGGCAAGGGGTCCGACACTCTGAAATTTGGTGTCGAAGATTCACCTGAATCTTTGAGATTCACCCAAAATTCACCTGAATCTTTGAGATTCACCGAAGATTCACCCGGGCCAAATCGAAGATTCACCCTGACCCTAGTGTCGGACCCTCGGGATACGGCTCTCCTTTCAACCTGAATCAGTGTTGCTAACACTGTTTGCGTGCCTTTTTTTTTTTTACTTATTTACTTGTTTTATTATTTGCTAAATAATTACGAAGTTGTAAATTAAAGTGAAAATTGTTTAATATACTCATTAATTATTACTCTATATGGATGGTTATTTAGCTAGCGAGCTGCAATCTAAAATCTCTTTAAGTTTCCACAAATTGAACAAAAAAAAAAGTCATTTTAAAATAATTGAAAAGAAAAAATTTCTTGCTGCATATATAACATGGTAATTTTTTAACGTTCCCCCCATAATATTATAGAACATCAACTCTATTTACTAGTAAAAACTTGGCTCCGGCGACGAACCGCCCACTCAAGCGTGATTCGAATCAACACAAAAAGGCCAAGGGACCAAAAGATTCGAGTGAAAAAGTGACTTTGCAATTCAAATTTAATTTCCTGAGATGTTTCCACTACAACTTAGGAAGGTATTGCAGAACGCTGTATATAAAAAATGTATATTATCAAAGCCCTCCCCCCCCCCCCCCCGTTCCTTATATTCTTAGTGAGCGATTACACTTGGGGCGTCTCCTGCAAAAAACAAATGGTTTGAGTCGGTTGGATCAACGAATGCGTCGAATTATTCGGGCAGCCATTAACGTCTTTTTGGTGCTGCGGTTGTTTGGCGCATCCATGGCGACTTGGGATTTGCGGATTATAGATTGCAGCACCCAAGACGATCGTGGAGGGGGTCGCATTATAAAAATGTTGTGTTGGTTACTTGGTTTTCGGAAAAAAAAATGAAGGAAAGTTTCGCCAGTTTTAACTGGTTTTGAGAAGTTTGATTGGCAAACGAGCAAAAATGGCAAACGGCAAAATGATTTGTAACTGAATGGGGGTGGGGGAGGTGGTAACACTAGGTATCTACTCTATATATCTAGGCTATTTACGAAAATTAAAGGAAAGAGCCTTTTCCTTAGCGTTACAAACTCAAACTCCAGCAAAATCAATTTGTTTCCAGTGCTGAATTTGAAACCTGATCTGAAACACCAATGTGGCAATGTCAATTCCAGGGGTTTGAGGGGTTCCAGGGGTTTGGTGAAGCCCCCCCTCCCCCTTTAACAAAAACTATGGACATTATGGAGGAGTGTAATACGAGCACTTATAATGCTAAAGAATAAGAAATTATTTGATGAATTTGATTTCACTGAAGATTTGATATACTCTGTAAACTTATAACCAGTGATGCACAGTACTCTATATAGGCCTAAGGGTGGGTTTTCACCGAGTCCGGTCGTGTGTTGCGGTGACCAATCACATAATTGGAACGTCTGAGTTCCGACCAATCTGAGCGATACTGCGATACGCAACGCAACCGAACTCGGTGAAAACCCAGCTTAATACAGTTGTATAGTAACTTACCAAAAAAAAAAAAATCCGTAAAATAAAATAAAAAGAACTCGAAGGAACTGAAAATCAATTAATTTTTACAGAGTACTTGATTTATTTTTACATTCGAGACTCACTAAAATGTTTATAATTGGTTCGGTCATGTTGCGTTACAGAATTTTAACCCACTCATATTCGGGTTTTTTTTTCCGCAACTTCCAAATATACAATAAACATAAAATAATATATTTTTAGAAAATGCGGCATGGTGACGTCGCACCGATGGCTGCCCCATGTAATGCAAAAAAGTCGTTGAGAATCATCTGAACTGAAAGATTGTAAAAAGGCGGTGAACTTCATGCATATTGCTTAGCGGAAGGGAAAATAAGGATGGCTTGGAGAATTACCAATGTGGCAGCGACGAACACATATTGTTTATATCATCAGAATTTCGGTTCAATAGCTGCTGTCGTTGGACCAGTCGCTCTTTCTCTCTCTCTACACTTTTTCGCCTGCAACAAAAACCACATAAATCAAATTGACTCCATAATGTTATTCAAAGACGTCGCAGAGAAATATTGTAATGAATTTAAAGTACCGAATTACTAGTAGAAGGGGATAACCCCACACGGATAGCGGAACCATTTATTTTATTTATTTATTTTCAAGTACATGGAATCAAAAAGAAAATAATAAACATTCCAGATCAAATATTGAGAACAATAAAAAACTTAACCAAAAATAAACATATAAAAAAACATCAATCAAAATAAATAGAATCTAGAACTACATTAAAATCTGAAATAATTATCAATATGTTTCTCATTCTTACTGTCTCTTAAAAAATTATCAAAACGGGTTTTAAAAACGGGGAGAGAAGGAGCACCAGCAATATCAGCTGGGAGGGAGTTCCAAAGTCACGGTAGGTCAAGAAGCGGGCACGCAACAGAAGCTGAGCCAATGAACTTTGAACCAATCGTAAATAAACAACTTTAAAGTGTGACCACATCAAGTAATATTCAGAGTTTTAGTACAAACTCCTCTTGGTTTCCACATCAACGATCTCGGACTGTAATTTATCTGACGTTTTTTTTTTAGGAGAAACAGAGGCAGCAGCAGACGGCAGGGGTGGCCGACGAAGACGGGTGGGTGACGGTCACCAGGAAAGGTCCCAGGGGAGCGGCCCTGCGGACGAAGGAGAAACAAGAGGAAGTGGAAGCGAAAATAGAAGTGCGAAGACGGAGAGTGGAACTGAAAGATTTCTACGTTGCCAGTATTAAAGCTGCAAAAGCACAAGGTAATTAAAATATAATTATGGGAAAGCGCGCCCTTATCGTTATAATGAAGTTTTAGGAGCGCGATTCGCCGTGTTTTCGTTTTTTTTTTACTTTGAAGCGCATATCTACTTGAAAGAAACAACACTTCAGGGTGGGAATTGAGCACTATGGTTCTTCTTCAAGTGCCGTCTCCATTCTGGAGGTTGGCGGCCAACAAACACCATTCATTTCGATTGTAGCAGCTGTGCACGACCTCTCCTGTGCTAAGACCAGTCCAAGTTTTGACTATGGGGCAGAGGGGGGAAACTGAACAAAGTGCACTTTTCCTAACTGTCATGGCTCCACGACCCTATGCAAGATATTTTGAAAGGTAGGGTGGGAAACATAAAGGGGCATCTTCAATTCCCACCCTGAATACGGAATGTTCAGAAAAGGTATCAAAAGATTGAATCAAAATTAATCAGTAAAAAAAAATCAAAGTATCTTTTTTTTTCGTTTTTCAGATATTATTAATTTGAGAGCGGAGCTCGAGAAGGACAAACAGAGGATGCAAATGATGAGAAAAGAAAGAAAATTCAAGCCGTATTAAAAACAAGTGTAAAAAAAAAGGTTTATAATATTATTAAAATCCATTTTTTAATACATATTTTGTAGTGAATTTTAATACAAGGAGGAATATTTTAGCCTCGTATCCCAATATTCCATGCACGGTTACGATCGACGCGTATTAACCTTATTTACCACTAGATGATGGCGTTGCACATTCCGCTGGAATGTGATTGAACTTCGGCGGAGTCACCTGACGATCGCAAGCAGATGCAAGCAAAAACATCTTTAAATAATACAGGTTTTGGCCATTTTGGGGTCAAATACTGGCTTTGACCAGGGATAAAGTATAAATCCCTGCTTTGACCCCATATTTATATAGCAACGAGCCAACGTCGCACTATCGGACAATATGTGAGAATTCTGGCCTCCACAAAAATTAAAATGTCTTAAAATAGGAAATCATTTTTTTGGAAAATTGGGGGCCTTTCTAGTTCAATGAAATGAAATGAAATTTGAAGCAATCGCGAAAATGAATTAACTTCTGCAGTAGTTTCGATGAATGATCGTCAATAATCTGAAAAAAATAAAAATAAAAGTATGTTTTTTAATTTACAAAATACTGTAAATTTTACACGGGTCCGAAGCAATATAAAAATGAACAAACCTATTTTCTGGGAGTCTGTTTAAACAGTTTGATATTTCCTCTGAAATAAAAACAAATTAAATTAATTTGGAATAATTACAGCACGCATGGCCACTGCTAGAGTGAGATGCCGCCATTCGCCTTAGTATGAAGCTACACAAACGTACACAAAATACTAATTCATTTTCTGTTTAAATGAGGAACTTTTATTGCTCACCCTTGTTGCCATGTAGACAGTCCGTGGCCATGGCGACCTGTAGGGCCTGCCCCAACCGATCCAGGGCCAGCTGGACCGATAATGGATCCAGATTTGCTCCGCGGTCTCTCAGGATGGTCCATATTCCCTCGCACACGAACACAAAGTCTTTCGTGATCATCACACCACCCAGTCTCGTCTTCCCGGCGCACAGAAGCGCCTCCACCACCCCCAGGTGCAGCTTCGAGTAAAGTTCGTTTTCGGTTTTCCCGTTGAGCGGCGCTTCCACGCACCAGCGGATCAGTCCTGGCAGCGGGGTGACTGCGGGCATGGCGATGCTGCCGCGCGGAAGGCTGTTATTCATGTCGAAAGTGAGCGGTGTCAGGCAGAGCTGGGAACTACTGGTTACCCAATCGGTGACCAAGTTTAAGAGCGCAGGTGGGGGGCTTGGCCTGTTTCCAGTGCCTGGAAAAAAAAGGTAAAATAATTTAATTTCACTTGATCTTCAAACCCGGAACTTACAGTTTGACCACTGGGGGCAGGGGCACAATCCACAAAGTACTCCTCAGCCACCGTAGCCCCCTTTAAAATTCAATGAAATAAAGTTGATGTTTTAACCGTCGTAAAATACGTGAATTTACCATAAAGACAGGTCGCTGCTGTGATGAAATGGGTGGTGAAGAGAGGAGATACAGATGGCAAACCAGACAGAAGGCAGGCCGTCTTCGGTATAACGACGAAATAATCGTGAACCAGTTCTCCAACGACGCTGATAACGACGTCCGACCTACATCCAAGTTGCTGGAAAAAAAAATGAAAATTCACCCCGCAAGTTCCCACAAGGACAAGGAGAATGTTATTGCCTAAAATGGTCCAATCACAACGAGTGTTTCCGATTTTTTACGTCTTTATTATAGGCCTACAAAGGTTAAATGGCGTTGCATTTCAGTTTATACGGCAGCACTGCTACATTAGAATAGTGTTCATTTAGCACTCCTCTCGGTTTTTTTTTTCGGAAAAAAACTGTTTTTCGTTTTTCGTTTTTTTTCCTGGAATTAAAATGGGAAAAATTGGAAAAAAACGAGAAAAAAAAAAAAAAAAAAAATGAACGAAATCTGACATTTTTTCATGACAATATTTGTTCCATCTTCCCATTATTTCAGGTTTTCCCCAACATTTTGGTTTATTTTTTCAACGTGGTTCCTGTTTTTTTCCCCAATATTTCGGGTTTTTTTTTTACGATTTTCCAGTTTTACCCTGTTTTTCACATATTTTTCAAAGTTTGTTTTTTTCCCAAATTTTTTAGTTTTTTTTTTTTGAAAGTTTCGTTTTTTTCCGAAAAATTGAAAATTTCCGGAAATTTTACAACCCTACATAATTATGCTTGTGCGACAGCAATAGCACCCTGTCTCATACCCTCCCGCCTACCTGCATCCAAATAGCGCTAGAGTTGAGAACTGCAGTGTTCTGAGAAGCGATTGCCATGGAGACCAACTTGCAGAGCAGTCGAATTTTCAGTGCAAAATTGTTCGAGTGATGAAACATGGTCAGGAAAACCGCGTTTCGAACCATCTCGCAGGTCTGTCGTTGGCAGTAGCGAGACAGGACCTGCAGCAGCTCCAGTTCTTTCACCGAATTTAAACACTGCAAAATAAATTAAATAAAAAGTGCTATGGAGCATGTGTTTGAGGTAATTTTAGAGAATCAGTGCTTACTTGTTTTCTGACTCCTCTCGAATCTACTTCGCAGAAAATGAATTCTTCTTGAAGCTCCTGAAGTAAATGCTGGTGCTGCGGAGTCGTTATCCGAACGCATAGTTCTTCGACGTGTTTCAGAGCTTCTTCCACCGAGGCAGGAAATTCCAATTTACGTAGCTGAAGGGTAACGGCAGATGCCATTGTGTTCCAATCTTCACAAAAATCAATATTAAATTTAATAATTACATTGGTCTCTCGGAGTCTCATAAACCGAAATTAGCTCAATTTTCTGTCTTAAATGCACGGAAATGAGTCGTAAATTTTTCTCCCAATCCGGGATTGCATATATATAGCCATAAAAATGTAAATTTAATTTTTAAGTTACAAGTTACTAGTACCGACAGGAGGAAACAATCATCTCCATTGTAGCCTAGCCGAAAACTACGGAGTACTTGTTAATTTGTGTCTTTTTTTATGGTAGGCCTACTGGTTCTTAAAATCTTTTGAACCAACCAGAATGGGAGGAAGCAAATTAAATAAAATAAAACCTTCTCCGGTTCTCCCCTTTGGAATATAACCCTGGGCTAGCTATTTTGTAAAGTTAGTTAGCAAAACCACGGCAAAACTGAGTTCAAGCTAGAACGATTACAGGTTCAAGCGTCTCGCAGTGAGACAGCTGTGTTTTAGCGGAGTGCGGTGTCAACATCAGAAATTTCCCGCTACTCACAAGCAGATTTCATAAATAAGTAAATAATAAACTTACATTTCTTTAAAACTGAGTCAATTTAAAGCCTATTACATCTTTAATTAACAATAAAAAAAAACCAGTAAAATTTCAGCCACACGTCTCATAAGCGATGGGGCATTTAGCAACGATTGAATTTTTTTTGTTCCGTATTTAGCGACAAAAGGCATTAGCCCCATTAAAAAGTGGAATTGTTAAATAGTATGCAATAATGAGTCTGGCGACCAAGAGTGGAATGGTAATTTGTCAAGAGTTGATTTAAATAAACGAAATTTCGAAAAAAGAAAATAATACAAGTTTTTCACAAAAATTAACTCCACAGAGTTTGAGAATGAGGGCAGATTAATGTTCGGAGCTGTACTTGGGCAACTTGGCCAAATTGAGTTCTGATTTTTATTTAAATACGCCGATTATTTCTATAAGTTAATATAGTCCTCTTATTGAATAGGGCCCCAAATAGTTTGTGGACCAAATAAAAATCAGAAGAGTATCCTTCTCAGAAATTTCAGTTTACTTTTTTATTGATGTTTTTTTTTTTTGGAGGGGGCATTAAAACCTTGTTACGCAATTACGCCACTGACAAGGGAACATATTTGGGTGCCCGACGCACCCAGGATTGGCACTGCAATTTTTTACTTCATTGGGGTCTAAAACACCCCAAAACATCAAAATTCGTCTGTCAAAATTGAAATTTCCCAAAAAAATTTAATAAATTAATTATTTATTTACCTA
>JAQFYH010000430.1:0-12828 GCA_034694405.1 Scolopendrellopsis subnuda
TGAAATTGACATAGAAGAACAAGCAAGACGAAAAGATGTAAACAGATTCTACACGGATATTAGAAAAAAAAACCTCCTACATGTTACGTCCTTTACAGTAAAACCTGTAAGACGTTAGTTTCTCATGTGAGATATAAAGAGATCATAAACAAGATTTTGAGAGAACGAAAATTAAACATGTCTTTATTTTGAAAAACTTCTTACTGCCAATTTAATAAGTTTATATTTATTCTTTCTTCGTACTCCTTAAGATTAGCTAATATAAATATTTATGAGAATATTAAAGGAAAATACGATAATTTGTTCTCAATTAATCGTAATGACAATATGAGTTATTAGCATGAAAATGTGAACCAAGATGGCGAAAACTATAGGAAAAAAATTATAGTTATAGCTTACTTTTCCTAAGAAGTTATAATGTTTGCTGTAGAGAGTATTATTGGTAGTTACTTGTACAAGTGCATGTGTACTTTATAAATTTTTTTTTTACAGAACTTTGTTTTACAATTTCTTAACATTTAGTAATCTCCGCATAGCCCTTTTAATTTAACGTACTTTTATAAAAATAAACTAATAAAGACCCCCAACATCTTTGAAATATGCTGCGCCCTATCATCTCTTTAGTGTTTTTCTTTATCATGCATTCAATTTTTGCCTATAGTCTCTTTAATTTTTTTTTTTCGATCCACAGATCTAGGAATTGTGTTATTGTTTTTCCCCAGTAATGTTCATGGTATTGGCAAAATAAATAGAATTAAAATTAGAATGAATGGATGTAATGATGGATTATTGAATTTTTTGCGAAGTTCTTTTACAGCTTCTTATAATATAATAGCATATTGCGAAATGACTCGAAATCGACATCAATATTGAGAAGAGAAAGTTTCTTTGTGGCGCGAGATTGCTTCCGAGCGACGAGCCTGATAACAAATAACTCATGAAATGCACAGTACGTACATGCCAAAGACAATATTTTATCCGCCCATTACTATCTCATTTAACAGAAACTACGACCATCGGTCATCTGGTGAAATATGTTCTTATTAATTTCAGACAAAAAAAAAGAGCCTCCACATAAGTTCAAGAGTATTGGCTAGTTGCCCGAAACCTTTCGCGCCAATTCAAAACATATATCGGATACATCAAAGATGAACCGATTTTTCGCGATAATTTTTTTTTCTTAGAGAGATGTTAAAGAGTTTGAGAAAAACAGCGTGAGATTTACAAGGCTGCGCAGAAAACAGAGATAAAAATGATGACAGTGATATTTCATAATGTGTAAAAATATTTCTAATTTTTGAAATAACGAGCAAATAATACAGATAGATAATTATATTAATACTTCTAGACATCAAGAAACTCGATTCCCTATTTCGTTGATGAGAATTTTATTATAATTGTTTGAGTTTCAACTTTCAATTAGTAAATCATTGCGCGCTCTTCGCGAATATTCTTCTTCTCTGCAAGTTACTTTATACCTTTTTGAATATCTGTTCTCTGTAGCCCGTAAGGTATCAACGGTATAGACTATAGAGTATAACAATTAACAACTGATATACTGTATTTATCAGAAGGAGAGTGGAGGCAGGATGGATTGATTACACGTTAAATCTTTTTATTTGGTCAGATTGGTATTCTACGTTGTAAAAATTATTAATAACAAATATTTTTACAATATTGCCAATTCGAATTGATGAATTAAAATTGACGATTTTTCCAAGCTCCTTCTAATTTCTTGATCGGCCTCCCGTTCATATAATTTGTTAAACAATATTTTTTGACTGATTACCAACAGCTTATTAGATCGACAGTTTCATCGTGGACTTTTAACTTTAATACTGTATAATGATCTTTTTAAGTAATTAACCTATTTGTCTATTACTTGGGTTTGACACAGAGGACGACAGCATCTTTGGGTAGGCCTAAACGTAGATCGAATCCACTGTCTTTCTGTATAAGAAAAGATGGGCATGCTTACCACGGCACTAACATATCTCCGAAGATCTACGACTAAGGCTGCGTTCACGATGCAGATACGGTAGTTTTGAAAGCTAGAGAGAAAATGAAGCTCACGTGACGCGTTTAGACCAATCGCGTTCACTGAAACGCGCCACTTGTGCCACATTTTCTCTCTAGCTGTAAAAACTATCTGCATCGTGAACGCAGCCTTAAGGCAATGAAACTATCAGTACAATAAAACTGGTAAACATTCCTTTGATAAACCTCTGCAAGTAAACAACTAAAAAGTCCATTTCTCAACGCATGCAATATCATTGCTGATGCTGTATTGAATTCCTTCAGTGGGTTTCCTTGAACAGAGTTACTTCCATTTGATTAGCTTACTGTGGTACTTTCGTATAAACAGTCTTCTCGAGTCTACTGGGTAATTCCTCCGAAATAGAAAATATTGTACATGAAATCAACCATATTATTTTGTACATTTAAAAATAAACTTCTTCCTAAATTCTTTCTAACTTCTTTCTAAATTCTATAAGACGAAGAAACAAATATTAAAAAAATTGCTAAATTCATTTGAGAAAAACACTAGAGAAATCATATGGGAAGTTTTCTACGTTGTAAGTTACAACAAATTACACTTGGAATTTAGTTAGAACTTAACGTTAGTCAGAAATGTACGAAGAGCTGTGCGCGAAATATTCAGTAGTTCTATGCGGAAATGATGAAGATACGTAGTAATGTAACAATCTTGTGCGTGTATTTTTGTTGTTTTAATAACACAGCCAAAGAAAGAGTAGGTAATAAAAGTTAGTTTTGTGGACTTCCAACTGGTCATAACGCGAAAACAGAGTGAGCGGTAATTCTGCCGAGAATGCCGTTAATACCATATTGAAGTGAACGAGTATTCCTGGTTGAGAGGAAACTACAAAATTATCAAGTTATAGATATTCATTCCTCAGGGATGTTCAAAAATTTAGTTAGCGATCTCTACGCAAAAGCATCCAACCAAATTATAAGACCTGGAATTAAAACAATAAAAATTCTAATATTTCTGGAATCCTTAAGCTAATATGACATACTACATTGTTCCTAATATTTAGTAATTCAAGATATACTTCGGTAATTAGTCAAATTTGCTTAATGGCGTTTATGGAGATTTATATTAGAATTTAAAATTAAAGTCCAGAGCTCATCCTTCGTACAAAAGTAGGACGAACACAGCTCTCCTAGCAAACACTAGTAAATCGCAATTGCCCGCGTTTCCCTGCGAAATTATCAACTATGAGCTTTTCTTCTCACGAAAAATGACTCAATAAATTTTTAAAAGTCACCAACTCTAAACCAACCCAAATCGAGATGAACAGAATATTTATCAATATTACTCCGTATTCTTGAAAAACTTATAACGTAACAGATATTTAAAAAAAAAATGGTCATAAGATCAGGTCCCTTTTTGTTGGAACAAACTTTTCTCTCATCCCTCTTTCCCAAAAATAGGTTCTGCGGACTTTCCTTGATCCTGCAACGCGACCCAGGAATAGGATTTAGATGGTTATAAAAAGTAAAAAAAAAATCCTGATAGTTTTTCAGAACAGCAAACCCACTTCTTTTGATAAGCAGAAGGACGCGAATACATGACACGAAGTCATGACACGAATACAGGACAGGAATATACGGGGTATGACTTTGGACACGAAGACACAAACTAAACTTGTCATGTGACTTAAAAGATTTCTTATAAGTTAGGTTATTGATACAAGTAAGTTATTATGCAAGTATAATGTGTTTATAAAATTATTTTGCATAATCTGCAAACAGTTGGTCAATTCTGATCGCTGTCGGATAGAAATAAAATTAATGCTTGAACGAAGAATAATACCTACATTATTGTCCTAATCATTTTATTCTTCGTTCAAAATCAATAAAATTGCTATTATTTCCCAATTTCCTTTTCCAGGGAAAGTTTCTTTACAATCACAACGCAGCAGCACGTTCTGGTAATTTTTGCAGCCACAAGGTTCTGTCGAGCCGTTTGAATGTAACAAATTTTTCACTCTCGATGTCGTAAAAGTTTGTTCCAATCTACATCCCTTTGTACTGTGTGATTGATAAAAAAAATGAAATACCATTATTCAAAAGAGCAGGCGCTGACATTCGAGAAAAAGATAGAGAACAACTGACGCTGTTAGCAATTTCTGCCTTCGCAATCTTGACCAGGAGGGAGCGAGATGATTAGTGTGTAAACATAGGTTTGTTGTGATTCTGATGGATACAATTTGCTAGATTTCTCAAAGGAATTTTGGATGCTCGCGCGATATTATCTAAAGGTTAAATCTCATACGTAAACCCCGTTTATCTTCAACATTATTTGGAACTCCGAGATCCGTTTTCGTAATCAGCAGTGTTTCTGGTGTTAGTTGGTTTGTGCCAATCGTCCCCTTCTCACCAGAGACATTTCATCCAAAACAGTAATTTAGAATCCAAAGTTTAATGCTGACAAACTGTTGAAAAAGAAAAAAAAAACAAGGAGTGATTAATTACACGTTACTCGAAAACGTTTGCTGTATTTTATTTAAAACTGTTATTATTTCGGATTGCTAATTTACTTTTTACTTTTTATAGATAACGTTACGTTAGAAAACGAACAAACCATTCTTCTTGTTCTTCGCCTTCTCGGACTCCGTAACGTTTTAATAATCAACAAGTTGTATAACCTAACTTGGGATCATAATATGCACAAACCATGCACGTGTCATGCGCACGAACAAAAAGAACTAAGTTGACAATTTACGTAATATAAACTACAAGTAAGTTTATAATGAATGTACAAGTAATTTGCATGTGGAATATCATAATATTTATTCAGCAACAGTAGATAAACATGATCAGTAAAGTCGTAGAAACTTTTCCATTTGAGAAAAGTACTTCGGCGTCAGAAGATTCCAAAATACGCTTATTTGGATATTGTTTCGACCTCCACCATCCGAACAAACACTGACATCGCTCTCTCCTTTGATGCCTTTCTTACTGGATGTTATTAAGTTTAATCATACAGAATATATAATATTATACAAATTAATTAAAATGAGAATGCAATAGACCATGGTATTAAACATATCATTGTATTGTTTTACGATATTTCTTGTGTCGGGATTAATTATATTGCTGAAAATAATTCTATTGTCAACTTATATCGAATTGCGTATAAGTTGGCAATAAGTAAGCATTGGGCGTAGCAATTTAATACTTAAAAATAGTCTAAATTAGACCAAAATACCGATACTAACTTTCTTAAAAGATAGTACTGTTGGTGTAGACAAGTGATAAGTAAAAATTCAATATAATCGATTATGGGCTTGACGAGATTGTGTTCATAACTCTCGAGAAAAATGCTAGATCTCTGGTGTTCTCTCTAAGCATTGTCTCCGGTTTTAAAATAATTATTATTCTAACTTTTTTTTATCGTTCGATGGAATAAATATTTCTCTTCTCTTCGCGAAAAGCAAATCGGAGAAATACAAATTATTTTTTGATCCTATTTCTTCCTTTGAAGAAAAAAAAAAGAGCGATAGCGCATTCTTATCGGCGTAGTGGCAGACCAGCTCGAAGACGCTCCCCCTTCTTTGATTGATGATACGGATAAGATGATCACCGTCTAATAAAACTAATTATATTGCACCATCCCTCATCATAATTCTGCACTGCAGACGTTCTCCCCCTTATCAGAACAACTTCGGCATTTAGCTTTTCAACTCTTAATTTCGGGGGTAAAAAAAGGCTCGAAATGCCCGGGCTAATAGTGGTGTAAAAAGAATGATGTTCGGGTTGATAAATAAATACGGAACCCATTGAGATCCAAGACAAACCGCCATTGATTTATGAAGGTAAAAAACAAGCATCGTCGACCTTGTAGCCATGAATTGAAACTATCGTTACTGCAACTGCTCAATAAAAAAAAAAAGAGAGACGCACTTGTAAATGGTTTGTGGGGAATAATAAATGACTATTGCTACGTATCCGGTCACGGATGTATGCAAATACAGTAGTTTAAATCGAGGTAACGTCATAGTTTATAAAGGTGGAAAATAATAAAAAACCATCACCATCCATTTGATTCATTCGTTGAACGTGCTGAAAGTCTTTCGACTTCGCGCGCAATTTTTCAGTCGTGCATAGCTACACATCTATATATCCAGAAGCGGTTTTCAACTTAAAGAAGTTATTTTTTCCATTGTCATCTTAAAAACGAATTGAAAATAGCACAAATATCTTAAATCCAACTTTCTGGCTTGCGGTAATAATTAGTAACTTATTTTCCTTTTCGTGTTCCTTCTGCAAGAAACACAACAATAATAATTGCAGCTAAAAGTAAATTTTGTTAGCGATGAGAAATCGCCCCAATTTAGCCAAGAATTAAGTTAAAGAATTGGGAAGGCAAGTGAATCGTCGCACCTCTCGATTAACATGGCGGTTGCCGCTGTAATAAAATTAATTTAATTATTTAGATTAAACTATTGTAATAACGATTTATTTTGAAAAGTTATCATTTTTAAAATATAGAATATATTTTTGTGTGATTTACTTTGCATTTTTAATAATCTCAAATATGCGGAATTACAATTTATTGATGTGGCTTTGTGTACTTTCAACCCCATTTAACCATGGCAACATCAAAATATTCAGAAAATATTTTCTGAAATGTGGTCAGAACGGTTTTGTTGCTTCGTGGAATCAAATATCTTGTCCTTTTTTTTTTCTTGACTTTATTTGAAATATTTGGAATTTTATATAACTGAATATTAAATTCTCTTCGTTCTGTTTTGTAAACTCATATAAAATCTCGTTGCCCCATCACGACCCACGTCTTAAAAATATAAATACTTACATGTTTATTGGGGATTAGATTATTGCAGCTCGTTTCGTTCGAAACACGATGATTACCTAATTCGGTCGTGATTAGTTTTATCCCAGGAGATTATTGATGAGTACCCTTTCCTGAAATCTAAAGCAAATTAAAATCAGGATTTTGTGTTGAAATCACTCTTGACGATGAATTGCAACACGAGCCTCTGCTGAAGATTGTAATGAGCAATTACGGAATTTAGTGTTGGTTGCAACTTGTGCATCTTAGGTAACGTAGCAATTCTACTTGCACATTCATTCCTTTAGGATTTTTATTAAATCTATTTATCTGCTTTCCAGATTTGGTCCTATTCATATTACATATTATGATTCTTTTTATACCAATAAATATTATATTGATTTATGTAATGGAAATTCGAATACTCTGTAAGTTATATTCTTATAACAAACAAATTAATTAAAATAATGTTCTCTTAATATCCACACATAATACAAAAACTATATTCGTAAAAAAAATTGTAATTACTTCTTTTTTATTTATTTTTCTAGTCAGCAAAAATGCGGATTTCTTTTTATAATAAAAATACATTTTTTTTCCAATTTCATTAAAATACGTAATAACCTGGTCGACAAAATATTAGACAAAACGTGCCTACTTTTGGTGGATAGGAGCTAGCAGAAGAAATATTTCTGTTTTTGAACCATCCTACTGGATGTCTCTGCTTTGAATCCCAACTCAGTTTATTTCTTACTGTATGGTACAGAGTTTAAGGTTAGGTAAAATTATGAAGTCATACTGTCATTTTTTCAGCTACAGATAAATCGTTTTTACAAAATATAGTTTATTCAATACGTAAAAGCTAAAATACACTCTTTAATTATAAAAAAAAAATACTCAACATTGCTTCGGTTCGAAGGTTACATTATTTTCTGTTATTTGGGGCATAAAATACACTTAGATCAGTTCTTTATTTCAACTCTTGTTCATCTAAAAGTTCTCATATGGGAGCCGTTCCATGCTAGCGAAGAATATAGAGACGAATAGCTCTGGATTATTACAATGACTTAAAAATTAAGACCCGCAAGTTAATTTTTGCTGCTGTTGCTACATACGAACGGATATTAAATGAGAGAGTAGATTAGACCATTTAAAACAAGGTCGGATAAAATTAAAGATATTGCCTCGTTTTTTCGTCTAACAGCTTCTATTCTCTGAGCAAATGGGTTAAAACGTTAGAAGATGGGCATTAGTGTTAATTCTGTTGAGCAACTTTAAAAATGGGACAAAAAAAAAAACACTTTCAATGTCGCAAATAGCAAATTAACTCATAAATCAAATCCGTTGCTGTAATTAAAATGTCAAAATGAGACTTAAATTATACCACTAAAATTTTGCAATGTTTTAATTATTTGCTACAGTCATTAGATACGTTAGCCCTTCAAATTCGTTGCAGAAAAGTGGTAAACCCAGTTACTGCAGTAGTGCAGTAACTGGAGTAAGTGTACAAAAACCATTATTTTATGTCAAAGTACACCGCTACACCTTATAATAAAAAGTTACAAGTTAGTTGTAAAAAAATGTAAACCTGTTGCATAATACGAGTACGAAACTGCTGAATATTTTAGTTATTGTCATGTCCATTTTCGCACGGTAAGTTTGCATTCCTTTACTCTCTATAATACGCAGTCATTTTACGATTTTTGGAATACGTGGTATAAAATAACTTACTCGTCTTTCGCGGACTGAAATCCGTACATATCAAAGATTCGTCTAGCACCACAGGCTTCACACCCGTCTGTACGTTTAAAATATTCTTTTTCACCACGGTTACGTAGTACGTACGTTGTACTAGTCTACACACAATATTTATTCGGATTTGCTTGATGAATTGGCGAGAAACTGGAAGCCAGATATAATAATTGAGTTAAGTTCTAATACTATTTGAAATTAACTTTCAAAAGGGCTTACACCCAACAGCATGCGCTGCACAGTGCAAAAAAAAAACAGTTTAATACAATTTCAAACCGAATTTAAAAACGGCAGTCTGTGCAAACTACGGGTTACAAGTATCACACTCATATCGTATCACACTCATACAAACTACAGCATCCCAGTCAATCTTCTTTTCGCGACTGCAGCTCTCAAAAGTTCTGAATTAAGATTTGATCTGATAAATAAAATTAAACCTGACATTACAAGCGAACAATAGCACTGTGCTAAAGAAATAGCAGAGATTATTACGTCAGACATTGCAGGAAGTTGTTCGTGCGAGAATGTGCCAATATTCTTGCGAGTTGGCAGGCAATTACACGTGAATAAAAAGTAACGTCAATAATAATTTAACATTTATTTAAAGAAATAAGAGACAACGAATCTGAATTTCAAAATATAATTTTGCATAAAAGCTACCCAGCTTCCCTATACATACATTTTAGACCGGAAATAGCTTTTTTTTCGGAGCATTCTCGTATTCTATATACTTTACGTCCACTAGAACTTTTCCATTTACCTTCTTTTTTATTTTCGGAAACCAAGTGGGTTTTTTTACACTTTCGTGCACGCCAAAATCCATATCCTATGGGACATATACGCATGCACATCCGCATTGGACTCCTTTCAAACAGATTGTTAGTGGCCACTGGCTCCTTACGGAAAAAGAATTCTGAAGAAAAAAACGGCTTTCCGTTTTACTTGCGAATATTACACCGTCTTATAAAAATGCAGGAAACATTTTTACGGAACGTGGAAAGAAAGTGCAAGGGACTCGCATTAAATTATCCAGGATATTTTAAATCAACCTACTTACGATTTCAATTTACCCATCTTGTTTTGTAGTTGAATTAATTAATTAATTTACAGGGATACACAAGAAATTGTCAAAATATTCAAATATTGTAGTCGAAGAGGAAAAAACTTCCTTTTTTATAGTGACAAGATCTTATAATGAAATTGCAAAGTGCGCAACTCAAGAAATATTATTACCATGAAAAGTTTTTGACAGTGGACACTGGACACAGTGAAAAAGTACGGTCACTGTATTTTGTCTGTCCGTGGAGCGAAGCGCGACACACGCCGAAGCGACGTAACATTTAGGCCTTTAGTGAAAAAGAATGTAGTAAATTGATAAATTGAATGCAACAAAAAATTTAAAACCATATACTCGAGCAACAAGAGCGATATAGTATAAAACGAGAACGAGAACCACATGTTATACAGTAAATTATATTTTTGACGGAAGGGTTTTATAAACTAATTTGCAACGACAGCTCAGTGTTTTGCATTCTTTTTCTATCCGAAAGAATAAAAATTGTATTTTAATATGTGAAAATATTCGCGAATTTATCGACAGGTCGCCTGTTGTTAGGGCTGGCTGCAATATTACGACATGAAAAATAAAAATGTGGGTGGGACAGCAAATTTGATCATCCAGTCAATAACTTGTCAAATTTAGTTAGAACAGCGACTTGAAGCTTCAAGTTTTCCGAACAATATATTTCACAAAGAGTGGAATTTTTAGAATGCAAAATTGATGCCATCCACAACAGCTTGCAAACGAAGTCTTTTTAATATTTTACTCCGTAATTTCTCCTACTCATTGTGTTCCACAGTAAGTAGAAGAGTTGGAGTAACTCCGACAGGCGGTCAGTAGTTAGAGATACTGAAGTGCCTCCGAAATTTCGACGGCTCACTTTTTTAGAGTTTCCCTTAGAACATTCCGCGCGTATTTTATAAGTTTTTTAATGGTTTTACTTGTAAATCATATAATATGATGGAGGCTATAAAAAATATTATAAATCTTGTACGGTACTCTTTCATTTAAATTCAACCGTAAGTCTGTATTAACATTACATTTTACTTAAACAAACACAAATCGAATGAGTGCATTATCATACAGATTTAGATCTTTTGTTACTCTATACAAGTCTATCCTTTCGGTATATGCATTAAAACGCAGGTATTACGCTGTGCATCAGGGAACGAAGATACGCATTATACGTGTACGTGCATAATTTGAATAGCATATAGTCAGGTGAGGGTAATAATGTTTCGAGTTTCGCTTTCGCATTTTAAAATAGCGACCTTTCTGACATCTTTATTCCTCGCCTTTCTGCAATTAAAGGAATGTTTCGAAATCGTAACTCTTTCCTAATGACTGCTTTGCCTAAACAGTTATACAGTCATAGATTACAGCGAAACTCATTATATTTTGAGCTAACTTACCGAACAACAAAGAATATTTTCGCAGGAATACATCCTGTAGGATGCTAAAAAATAATAATTTATCAAATCACGTATGAACAGAGATTGTCGGGAAGCTAAAGTCTGTTGAAAACTTGTTGTTATAGTGAATGTGTTTAAAAATAACCCACGCATAAACGTGTACATAAGTTATGGATTTTTCCACCAATTTTTATCGCTTGTCTCTCAATGTATTTTGGGGAAAAATAAAACGAGCCAAAAACTTATGGAATATAAAATGTTGTTACGTACAACAGGATACAACTTTATCTATTGCTGAGACCCCTATAATAATAATATAAGTCTGGAAGCCATTGAAGCCTGGGCTATTAATTGAACACATTGAAAGTCTCTTGCTTATAACCCAGGAAGTTTCTCGGATATTAAAAAGCTATTCACAAACTATCGTTGTGCCGTTTTGGGTGCTGTTTCGTTGACAAACGATAATAACGCCCTTTTACGACCGTCTGGAACATGCTGCGCTACTATATGTTGGTCGATATAATATTTTTCACAAACTACCTAGCTACGTCACCTCTCTCTATATGTCTCTCCTTCTTTGGGTCTTAGCAGATCGTTTTACTGAAAGGGTGTCCAGAATTGATTTAGAATGTATTATTTTATGCGCTGCCCTCAAAACGCAGACTAGAACGACCAAGCCGCAATTACAATTACACTGCAGAGTTCATTAATTTAAAAAAAAAAGCCAACAGTTTCAATCTTGCTCGAGAACGGAGTAGCAAAACAATAGCATTGTACTGGATACAATATGAGAGAGATTTAATTGTATCTGGCAAGGTAACAGATGCACATATAATTTAATAATCAAGTTATCATTTTCGTCACTGCCAACGTGGAATTGAAAATGATCATTCCTCAAACTCTCTTCTACGAGTACATTAATATCATCAAAACGTAATTAATCAGAAACTGGCAGTTTCAATACGCTACTGATACTGTATAAATGCAAATTCAGATTGAATATTAGACACCCTTTATTTTACAGATACATTACTGTGTCTCTAGTGATGAGACGCTCAGAGATTGACGTTCAATTTAACAAGCAGCGGACAATGTCCATCTCAATAGAACCATTTTTCTTCCAGTTTAACGCGAAAACACTTCTAAAAATTGTAGCAAGTATAAAATGTAGGTCGCTGTTCCTGCTGGACGTAATATCTAGACAGCATTATCACTCAGATACTCTTAAGAACGCAGCAATGTTTGCACCTTTGAAATATTTGGAATTCTGTTAGATGATATTATACAGAAGGAGTAAATGGAGAGAAAATGTAGATTTGAAACTTAAAGGAATGCACTATGAATTTAGATAGTATAATTCAAGTATGTGTATTGTTTTACATAGCTAGAAATTAATATGCTGCGTTAACGACAGAGCACAATATTACCAAACGAAATTGTTCAGCTTTTTGCTTGGATTCGAACCGGAGTCCCGAATGTTTCTTTGGTTTAATATTTAATTTATCTGAACCGCGCCGAGTTCGACTCTTTCGTAAAAACGAAAAACATTTGCTCGTTTGTTTGGAATGTATGATCTTGCAATCAATTTAAACAAAACTAAGTAGACGACTGGATGGAGTATTTTTTTAAAATTGTCACAAATGGTAACTGGTGAGTAGATATTTTTGAAACTTTATTATAAATTCATCTTTTCCCAATTTTTGCAAAGATATCATACAATCTATTAAAAAAAATTAACTCTAACGAAAACTTGGATGAAGCAAACATACAACGATGAATGATGC
>JAQFYH010000431.1:0-12817 GCA_034694405.1 Scolopendrellopsis subnuda
TGCTCTGGTTTTTGAGTCGGTTCTTATGAATTTCTTTAAACAAAAATAGAAATTATGAAGATTGGTCAATTGTTACTCATACCCTAGCAGGGTTACGTGTACCTAAATCGAGGTTAGTCTCAGGAAAAAATTTGCTGTTATTACACTGTTATCAGTTCTTTGAAACAATTACCTCGCAACTCTACCACTTCTTTGCAACCACTATACTATCTCTCATCGTATTAAACGTGACTGGACGTATATGATGGAGTTACGGTAAAACATCTATTTAGATAGCTATTCAGATGCTCTCTCCCGACTCATCGTCTTTGAGAGGCATTAGGAGGATGTTTATTCGTCAAAATGATGTTTTAAACACTGCGATTACTATTTGCAAACTCATTGATAGGTTATAATCTCATACTGCACTTGTACCAAATCCCTGCAGTCTTTCACACTTTCGTTGATATAATTTACATAATAAATTTCCATGAAGATGATTCTCACCTTTAGATTATAAAGAGCCTCTTTGTTGTTTTGTAGATTTGTCTTCATCCACAGTGTCTTCGTTCAAGGCGAAACTCGACGACTTTTTAAAAACCAAAAACCACGAAGAACTAATTAGGAAATATTTTAAATTTTAATTCGTACTTGTATATTATATTTCTCTTTTATGACATGGAATTTTTATCTATTTAGTGTTCCATCATTTGTAAATAAATAAATAAAAAAATAAATAAAAATACTTGATTTCCTCCCCTCGACTAGTAGCGATTCGAACGTTCGAATGCATGAGGGAAAAAGAAAAAGAAACATCGTTAATTATAAAGTGTTACCTGCTACCGTTACTCCATCAACCATCAAAATCCATCAATCCTCATCCGTTACATCAATGTCATTTCTACAATTAATAAACTACGAGCTGTGGCATCATATCAAGTGTGAAAAATTCATCCGTGTTGATGCACTATTCCCATCATTTTCGGGATGGCATCCAGTGGCTGTTATAATACTTTGACCGTGACTCCATCAACACGTTTTTTCCATGAAATAAGTTACATTAATTGTGGCATCTTCGGAAGTTGTCGGATTTGTTTTCATTGATATGTTTCTTTGACGAAAGAGATCGTGCGACGGGTATCTGGTTCTCTTTTCCGGCAGGAGGGGGTGGGGAGGGCGATACGTCCGGCTTTTCAGCTCCCACTCCATCAGGCGTTTTCTTTTTCGTCCGATAGCGACTCAGAAGAATTCTGCTGCCTCTTCGACGACGACGCAAGAGATCGCGACGTGTTTCTGTTTATTTTCGATAACGCTTTCGTTTGTACCATCTTGATAGCGGCGCGGGGACTCGTCCGTTTTTTTTTTCTGGAAAACAAATACCGATCGTCTACCTCAATCCGCTCCGGTTCTTCGTTGGGGTTCATCTTCAGTTCAGGGGTTCTGGAAATAAAAAACACAGTTTACCTACTATAAAAAATTCATGATTTTACACAGTCTCGATCAACCATCCCCAACGCTGTTTACTCGGATGCAGCGTAGGGTCTGGTAATTAATGCACCTTTTCTCTCCCGCGTACGCTGGTGCAGAGATTATAGTGTAGAAAATAATTAAAAAGATTAAACAAAGTATTTCACGTCAACACGCATTTATAATTGTACTAATCCATATAGAAATATTACGTGATTGGAATTTCGAAAAACTCTGTATTGTAGTTGATCGATCCAACATCACTTGGTAGTTACCTTTTTTAAGGCCTGAAGATAATTGAAATCTTCATCTTTGCATATTTCGGTTTACTTTTTTCAAACTCGGCATCCAAATCCAGCGCCTGTTCTTTGACATCATCTTTGTAGACGGCGTAACTTACGGCGTTACTAACCAATTGGGGTAAAGACATTCTCGATCGCGGACTCGACGCCTGGTTCGTCTTGGCTTTCTCCTTCGTGAAAAGAAAAAAGTGTTTATCGCAATATAATTATTCAGAATTTGCGTAAAAATGAAAGAACAAAAACGAACGTTTTTTAATAATTATAATAATAGAAAAGTGGAAGTTTACGTTTAAAATTTGTCTTATTTAACTCAATCTACTCATTCGCATATCTATCATCTCCGCTGAAATTATAGTCCACAGTTTCTTGAGAAAATGAGCAAATATCTACTCCAGGTAGGAAGTAAAAGCATCCTTCTTCAACTATGACGCGTTCTTGTTCGCCATCGCCCTCTCCTGGTATATCTAGGCCATCCGATGTTGTGCCAGTGTACATTATGAAAATTATATTACTCTACGTGATACTTACTATATTAAGTTATTTACGCCGAAACAGGACGTCAATCATTTTGACTCCCATATTTTTTAATTAGTAAAGTCCCCGATAGCGTGCATATCACATGCACGTGAAGATAGAGCATAATTATGCAGTTGCAAATTAGTACTTACTACTGTACGGTACAGAGATATATGTTTTTCTTTTATTTCATTTGATCTTGTTAATTTGTTTTCAGGCAAGTTTTCTAAGGGAGGCGGTACTCTGTTCGTAAGGAAGCAACAAAACTAATTGAAATACCTATACAGTAGTAAAGCACTATTTTAAATTACCAAGCTTTATTAAATTATTAGTTACCTCAAGCATAAACTCGAGTTCTTGGTTGTCATCTCCAACTATCAAGGAAACAACAAAGGACAGATCTGAAGTGGAATACTCCCCAATAATCGTAGCTATCTTGTCGACCAACATAGATGCAGTCTCGTTCTAGAGTTAATTTCCTTGATTCGCAATAGCTACCACTCATCTTTGTGAAATGCACACACTACACACTAACTCGTAGTTGACAAAAAAAAAACAAAAGATAGGATACGTGTTATAAAGATGTTACTTTGTTAATGATATTTTAACGCTGTTTTAGTTTAGATTAGTTTTATTGCCGCCATACTGCGATTGAGCGGATTAGTCTGTTACCAGAATTACGTGATCGAAGATATTAACAATTACAGAGTTGCATATCTCTACAATACCACCATTTTTTCTTTTTCTTTTAACAGTTTGAATGAAATTTTAAATTACGGTACTTTACTACCGTTTTCCTTTATTATGGGAATCCTGCAGTTCGGGTACATCGCGACCATACTGAAACTTATCTCCAACTTCGCAGTTCCCAAACGATAAAAAAACATTTTAAAATTAAGGCGTTAAAAAATGGCTAATTGTCGTCCTCTACAAAGGATTGTAACATATCTGTTTTGAGATCTCCTCGTTTTGCGTTGATTGCTCTCCTTAATATTTTTAAAGAGCTCAATGACGTAAACTCCGTTCTCTTGGGCCTCAACCTTGCACAGGACGAGGCTGTCGAAGAAGGCCACCCTCTTTATTTTCCTATAAATTTAATTCGTCGAGATTAATATAACTTACTTTATTACATCTTTTTAAACCGTAAAAATATTTAAATAATTGTTGACTTTTGATATAAACATTATCAACTATTACTCAGTTCCTGCGAATAGAAGCTTAGGTGCCCATCCCCCTCCCCCCAAACCCTGAGTTAACTAAGAGTCCCCCCCCTTAAAATGAAACAATTTTTCCCACAAAATAAAACTCATTTTCCATTATGGAATGAAACGAAAAAACGATTTATTTTTCGCGTACAGTACTATATGATTCAGAAAATAAGGAACAGGGATTTTAAAAAATTCAAATCAATTAATTTTGCGCTTGATATGCATGCGCTGTTTGAATGATTTTTGACCATCCATGCCAATATTAATCGCTTGCACGTGAATAGATTTTAATCGATTTTATCTTATAAAAATGTCTTTATACAGGGTGAGATATATAAGTAGTCCCTGATTTCGATCGTTAAAACTTGTTCTAATGAAATCGTAGAAACGTCAGTTATGGCTCATTTTATTCAACAGCTCAAAATTTGTTTTTCCATATTTTAATTTATTGTTTCGAATAATATACGTGTTCAAAACGCGACTCTTTTGTAAAGTTTTAACATTAATCGCTGTAATAGTCAAATTAAACACCTTGTTTTTGGTTTCTTTTGGTCAAGAAAAGGTCATTAGCACCTCTAAATAGCCCTTGGAAATTACGGTCACATGGCGATATTGATTATTCTAAAAAAAAAAAACAATGTCCAAAGATTTTTATGTACAGCTGAGTTATCGCCTGGCGTCGTCACTTTACAGAGCCATAGCCAATGGGGGGAGACATTTTGGAAGATACTGTAAAAAAAGGTCAACAAATGCCATTGGCGCCCCTCCTGGGTTGAAATGACGCCCCTGATTCCATGACTGTTAACCCCCCCCGGGGACAGGTATTTTAAAGGCAATGGAAATCTCAAAGGGGCAGAGGGAGGAGAAATTTCAACTCTTATCTCTTCATTTCCCACTCTTATTGTTTGCCTATTCGGTTGTACGCAAACCAAATGTCACTATCATCAATAATGTCGTTATGGGTTTTCGAAAACCCATATGTATCTAGCAATTATTCGGTTTACCAGAGGGAACCCATTCTTCCAATACATAATATACCTGTCTTAGATGACAACCAATACATTGTACAAAAATTGCATTGTACTGGTCCTATATTTATGAAAATATTCCGGATACAAAGTACTATCTGTGGATTTAATAGTAAATATTAAATATTTTTGCAGAAGTCAGAATCCCAATAAATTAATCACATAGCCTATATTGATATAAGCTGATATGTTTTATATTCCAATGTAATAATAATTTCGTCGAGTTTCATTCTTGCAACGCAATTTTTTTACTTGCATAATATTTCAGACCACGTAGTAAAATATAACGCCCATACAAAACAGACCAAAGACTGGAAAATAACTTTGGGGTTTACACCATATTATGGGGACATAGGTGGCAACACCACCGGGGGGAGACATTACGCAAAATTGTGGGGACATGTTAGGTGTCAGAATTCCCATGCAAACTATACCATCCTTATGTGGACAAAATCATTAACCAATCAAAATTATCTATTTTAACTATATTTTGTGCGGGTAAATCGAAAAAAAGCAGTTTGGGCCTGTGGGTACATGAAAAATGTCCCCACAGGCACAACGTCCGCATAGTACGGTCGTATAATTTAGGTGCACAGATGTCCCCACAGGCTAATACGCGCGCACACACCCACACACACACAATAGCAATTTATAATCGTGAACAGCTTTTTTTTTCAATTCTGAATTCTTTCGCTGCAGCTGATTTTCTGTTGGTTACCAATATAGTATCGTCTCTTGGGTTCCTCTGTAATTATTTACTCTCCTGTATTTTTACCCACCCTCATATCGAAACTGGACTACATTCCTTGAAGCTGAAATCAAAGCCATAAATATATAAATAAATAGATAGATCGTTGTTGGCTTGTTGCGATATTATACAATTGATATTCGCTTTATAGCGATGCATATTATACTCATGCGCCATCTTGCCTCAACCTACCTTAATTTAAACTTATATAAAAATTTATTATATTAAATTTATATTTAAAAACATATTAAAAATATTAAACTTATACGGTATAAGTTGATGAAAACTCCAAACTTCACTCTTAAATCAGGAAAATATTTATCAACGATATCTTCAATTACCATCGATATCTTCAAGAATAATTTATACGGTATATTTGGAACTACTCTTTTTTCCATTCTTCGTACCCATCAATCTTGAGAGCAGGTCCTTCCGTGCGAGCCTATCGATAATAAATTAAGTAATTATCTACTATGCGATACTAATAGGCGATAAAATGAAACTTTTATTTCTATTTCGTATGATATTTTTTAAAAAAAATTATTTTATAATTAGTTTATATGAAACTTCAAAAACCGCAGGTCTCTCTCTATGTTTAGCCTTTCGCAAAAAAAAAAAATTAAATTGAGGCCAAGACTTGATTCTAAAGGTTTGAAAATTTTAACGTGTTTTCCTACTTTTCCATACTTTTTGATTCGGAACACGATGCAAAAAACAGTTCAATTAAATAATCAGAATTGGAATTGGAATTGAATTTGTAATGAGAATCGGAATTGGAATTAGAATCTGAAAATCAAAAAATTCTCAGCCCTGGTTCTAGAGCAGTTTAAGTTTTCCGATTTTCCTCTAGCCCTGATAATAAATGACCAGTCCCTTATGGGACATGACAGACAGACAGACAGACAGACAGACAGAGAGACGGACGGACGAACGGACAAGACAAACGCAATAGCGCCCACCCTAAGGCAGCTAAAAACTGACCTATTGAATTCCTCAGAAGGGTTCCACCACAAAGGGGTCGTCATACCACTCGTCCTTATATCCCAAATATCCGCTTGGCGAGGCAGCATTATTTTTAAAACCAGGAACCTCGATCCTCTCTTTGGCGCAAAAGAATTCATTAATCTTCCTTTCCAAGCAAGTGATGTTAAGTCGATGGCTAATAAATAAAAAAAAACAAAACAAGAAATAGTCACTGAGGCAAGACAGAGTGACAGACCAAGAACAAAGAAAATTGTTTTAAGGACTTGTAAATCACATGTTGACACGACAAATACGGTATTTAACTAAGATCGAAATTCGTTCCCATTGATGAATTAAGTCCATCCATTTCACCCTTCAATGCTACAGCGACAGATCCTCTTTTATCACTCCAAATATGGTAATTTGGGTCTCATGAAGAACGGTTAGTGGATTGGAAAAAAGAAAAACATTTTAAACGAACAATATTATTATTATTTTCTTTTCTTTCATTTTGAGTTACAAAGTCTTCTGGTCCAAATTATTTGGGCGTTAATTTTTCGTAAGGCGTCGAATTGGAAAAATCGGAGGCGTCGAATCGGAAAAGGGAAATGTGAGAGTTGCTAGGACCGAAAAACGGAAGTTCTTGGACGAGAGAATAGAGCAGAAACTCGTAATTGCCTTGAATGGTTTCTTATTGAATGCTAGGTAATCGAAGGCTTACAAAGCTTATTTTCATTTCATACATTTTATGGACGACGAAAAAGGCCACGAACATAACGCGAAGGTAGCCGCGGTGAGATCGTTCTTACATTCTTTAGAGACCATTAGCAATAATGCAGATAGGCTGAACAAAAGAACTAAGTTTTATCATTCTTGCAGCACAGAACGACCTCGTAAATCTCTCCTCGAGAGTGGAGTCAGGTCCCGTGAAAGAGAGAGTTGCTAAGATCGTCGAATAGCCAACTAACGACGATATTCCTTTAATTTTTGGCTTCATTGCGTCCTACCCGAGCCTGATAATCGAAAAAGAAGCGGCTTCATAGTGCCATCTACTTTACACAGGTTTCTAATGATCCTTTCGGTAAGTTACTGTTGATTGCAAGTTTTCTTGTATTTTTTCATGGCCGAGATTCCACTCGAAGCCGTCCTGGTGGGAATTGCCCTATAGTCTGATCAGTCTCTCTTACCGAACATAAACAAATACCTAATATTATGTTTATATGGATTATATGGAGAAAAGCGGAATACTTCTTTGAGCGGGATAATCTGATACTCGCATCGCGGAGGCTTAATTATGAGTAAAGAAGGAATAAAGTACTAGCTAGAAGACCGAAAGCTGCAGTTTTTTTTTGTAATAACCGACTATTTTTATATACAGAGTAGGATAATATTACGTGCTTCTCGGGGGACAGGACGTTTGTAGGTTTTTGGACCTTTTAGTACATGACGGTATTAGAGTCGGTTTTCATAGGACCATTTATTTTAGTGACATGGAAGAAGCTTAGCCTGCAATATGCGCATGGCTGGCCCAAATTTGGGAAGCCGATTTGGTGCATCCGGGTAATGAGGCTCGTTAGCTTCTACACCGAAGCCGAAGTCTTGGGACCGGAGTCGAGACTATCGGAAAAGATAATCTGACCAACGTGGACGATGGACGGCGGTCCGATGACTTCGAGGACCATTAGCCCAAAGACAAGAGGCATATGATGTTGATTGTTCGAATATATTATTTAATCTAACATTTTATTCGTATTAAAATATAAATCTTAATAAATACGGTGTAACTTACAACATAAAGTAAGTTGCGGGTCCAATTATTCTTATTCTTTTCGGTCTTCCTGCACGAAATATCGGTTCATCAAAGCTGGATAACCGAAATGCGCAGTTGCTTCTACAAGGCTGAGTAAGCTTCCCTGCCAACTAACAGAACTCCAACGTAACAACCCCCCACTTAAATGGTTTGGCCCTCCAAACCCAAAACCCAATCCAGTAGTAATGATTGATAGGAACGAAGTAGACGATTATTTCGTAATGGCAAACCAAGGACCTCAAGGAGTGCAGGGGGCACAGGGCCCAGCCGGTGTACCCTGTCTACCCGGAGACGAAGAAATCTTCTTCGAGAAAGTTAACGAATTTTTTACCAGTTCAGTTGTTGGAAGTACTCCGGATTCTTCGAAAGCTACAAGCGGCTAAGCGAATTGGACTTGATCTGCACCAAAAAGAAAACAAACCCACGTGATTCAAGACGACACGCGGTCATTCGCAGCCAACAAAATACTGGACCTGAAAATATATTTGGTCCAAGTTGCAGAACAAAGACCTCCCAGTCACAAAACATCTTCGACTGACCGACTTACTTGACGCGAATTACAACAATAGGATCAACCTAGACGCGCCCGATGTTATTCAGCTCTTCACGAGAACCGGAAAGGTTCGTTCAAACATCCTCGATTTATGGGTGCATTCTTTGGGTTATGCTTGACTACTCTTTTATTTTTATTTATGCGTATGGACGGCTCTTTCAAAACATTGGATTCTGGTGCCTCAATTACGGCGCTGTGTAGCTATTATAAAAAGACTGTAGACTTTGCACACACTAAGAGAAATGATTAGTGACTGACGTCCCTGGTTGTGCAAGAGAAAAGTCTAAAACGATAAAACGGCAAACCGACTTCTTCGAGTCGAACAGCAAACTGGAAACAATTTTATCTTTTCTCAAAAACTAATGAAAGAAATAATTTCTCCGGGTTGAAAATTTTATCAATATTTTTCACGTGCAAGAATAAGAGATAGTCATTGAATATAATGGTCCGTCTCACAAAAACAGTCAGTGTTTTCAGGCCAATCTAATCCATCTCCAATCTCCATGACCTGGTACATAATTCCGGCCGATCTAATCCGAGTGATGTTGGTTATTAGGCGCCTAGGCTGGTTTCAAACCCACTTTTGAAATTGAATCAGAGGCCAAACTTAAGACAGCATTCTGTACAAAAATAATTATAACAGGGAACGTTTTGTTAAAATTAAACAATGTTAGCGCTTTTTAAAAATATTCCGATTTATATTTAAAAGTTTTTATTTGAATAAGAAATAATTACCCGGTATTCGAAATTCGTGTGACATATTTCACTGTGATACTACAAACTTTTAAAGTTTAATATTGTAGTTCTACCACAGCATGCATGCATACAACAGTCGAGCCAAGATACCAGGAAGTTTTTTTTTATTGGCAACGAACGCGATAACAGGAAAATGCTTATTCCTTTTCCTGTTCGTTACTCTCCTCTCGTTCTATAAGAGATACATTAGAACGAAAGCAGGCTAGCTCGTGTGTAAAAGGTGGCACTGTAAACCTGGTTTGAGTTTTGGCGTTTCGCCCAGGCGTGTTCAACGGACTGACCGATGTCGATGTGAAAGAATTTAACAACGAAACAGTAGAGAAGGAGTCTATTTCAAAATTTCGTCTTTCTGGTTTCAGCTGCTTGCAGCGGAGAAGGAGGAGGATACCCGAAACGAAACGACGAGCACGAGAAAACCTCCTTCTTCTCGGGAGGCGGCGGCGCTTCAACTGCTCGGGGAAGTGGATACGATAAACGTAAGAATTTTAAAGCCGAAGTCAAATTAATCACCAGAGTCTTACTTTAGATTACTCGTCGTGTGTAAATTTCTCGTGAAACATTCTTATAGTCCAATTGGTTCACTCAAAATTTCGTCTTTCTGGTTTCAGCTGCTTGCAGCGGAGAAAGAGGAGGATACCCGAAACGAAACGACGGGTTTCGACGCGAAAGTCGCGACGACGAAGAACCCGGCAGATTCCAGAAACAAGGAAGAAACGACGGGTTTCGACGCGAAGGAGCTCGAGTGAACGAAAAGAAGAAAGAAAGACCTATTTATACTTTGAAGATGAGAAAAAAGTATAAAACGGAAAATATAATAGCTTGGGAATTTAACGAGAATTGTGAATTATAATTTGATATTTTATTTTTATATTAAAATTGAAATTTTAATTATATGTCTATAATCTGGTTTGTTTATATATTTATTTCAGATCCCGCTTCCAAGTCTCAGGAACAGATAGAAAAAGAAGATTGGGACACCGTAGACTCTCTCAATTCACAGAGCAGGATCCTTTATTCCCCAAGCGAATAATATTCTCGGACGAATCTACTTTTATTCGACATAACCAAATCAGTAAACATTGGACATACCACTGGTCCGAAACGAATCCCCATAACTACAACGAAGCGCATTCGCAGTATGTGGAAAAACTAAATGTTTGGTGTGCGATATGGGACGATGTCGTTATCGGTCCATTTTTTATTGAGGGAAATCTAACTGGTGAGCGTTATAGGGATTTATTAAACGATGAGGTGTTGCCTGTTCTTCAACCTCTCCTGGATGCAAATGCTGATGTGGATCCTTATTTTATGCAAGATGGTGCACCTGCACATTATTCCATAATAGCGCGAGAATGGTTGGATGAAAGATTTCCCAATAGATGGATAGGTAGAGGAGGACCTGTTTTTTGGCCGGCACGCTCGCCGGACATCACACCGATGGATTTTTTCTTCTGGGGATTTTTAAAAAATGTGGTGTATCCTGCTCAAACTATTGAGGAACTGAGATAAAGTATAACTAGAAATGCCCAGAACATTAGTGTAAAAACTTTGCAGTCTGTGCAAAGAAATTGGACTGCGAGAGTTGAACTGTGCATTACTAACAATGGAGGTCACATCGAACACCTTTAATAATATTTTTCACGGTAAGCTAAATTTTTGGATTTTAAAAACGAGACAGATTTTAATTTTATAATTACGAATTTAAAAACTATCATTCATAAAAAAAAGGGTTTTATAAAAAATAATCATACCCATCCTGTCTACATAAACTCTTGATGCCGGATTACTAGATTAAAGGATTATATCGCAAACTAACAAACTGGCGCATTAAATTTTGCTGAGTCGATCCTATTGGGACATACTGTATATTACTCCCTCTGTCCATAAATAAATGTCACGTTTGACATTTTTGTCAAAACTTAAGAATTTATTTTAAAAATTTGCGGTTTTTGCACCTCAATAGTTCCATCGCATCAATATGCATCTACGGTATACTTTCGAAAGGTTGAAGGTTTTGGCACAGTTCTAGCTGATGATACTGTGTTCCAAAAACTCTAACTTTTAGTCCATTTAGAAGCAGCAGTTGACCACTTTTTATAGAAACAGATCAATGAAAAATTGTCTGAGACCACTTTATAAGCTTCCTCTTTCGTTTAAAATACGCGAACTCTCTTCTTTTAGACTTTAACCAAGCGAGTGGGGTTCGAAACACAAGGCTGTACACGAAAATTTGGGCTGAAGTGCCCCCTGTTTTTTGTTTTAAATATGCACGCGCGTACATTTTCTATGTAATGTGACATTTAATTCTGGACAAAAAAAAATGTCAACTGTGACATTTATTTCTGAACAGAGGGTGTATGACCTAAGTACTGTAATTCTGCACATAGTTTTTTAAACAAAATAATTTTAACTCGTCATTTAAGCACACATTTCTATTGTTTAATCAGGTTTGTTATAGCGCTGCTGTTAAACAATAGAAAAGTGTGCTTAAATGACGATACGTCCTATCCTCCTTAACCAATGTTTTCCTTGTAAGGGACACTACACCTTAACCCTATAACTTATAGGGTTAAGGTGTAGTGTCCCTTACAAGGAAAACATTGGTTAAGGAAGATAGGACGTATTTATGAACAGCCTAATGTTGTAGTATGGGAACTTTTTTTCGCGTGGAAAGTTTTTGTTAAAATTTTTCAAGTTGGGGAGGGGAAAATAGTGACAGAAAACTACTGTAAAAATTGCATACCACTTCGCCGGACGAAATAAAGTTATACACGTGTCGAAGTTGGGATTTTATGAGGAAAATTACAAAAGCCAAATTCATAGTAGCCAAAACTTACCGCATATTGAAACTATTTGGATTTTTGGAGGGCATAAGAAGAAGATTCAAAATTTGGCACCATAGTTTTCAATATAATAGCAATCAAATGTTAAGGATCATATAAAATTAGTCTCGTTATCACTGAGTTAGGGGGTAAGCATGCCATATTCAACCAACCTGCTTTGAAACATTGCAATTTAATTAAAAGTTTTCTAAAACGTAAACACTTGGTTTATTGATAATAGGAAACATAATTATGTTCATGTTTATAAATAGTGAATACGAAACGGAGAGAAAGAGATTTTCCGGATACGTGACACTCTGCCAACATCATCGTCATCGTGGGTGCATTGTCCCACCTACCGATGTGAGCAAATATGGACAAGAAGATAACGAGGCAAATATTCATAGTCAGTTACTTAAAATCACCTCAATAGAAGAAATATTTTCGTGGATAACGTATAATGTGTCAGAAATTATTGACAAAGTAAGTAACTTAAACACGAGTAAAATTCGTTCCGTACTTCTGTTCGTTCCGGTACTTCTGTCATATCAAGTATTCTATTAAAGTAGACTGCATGGAAAAATGATCTTAAAATTCATTATAAATACCTTTTTTAATATTATCACTCCAATTTTAATGATTTTGAAAAGCCTTTGCATAAAATT
>JAQFYH010000432.1:0-12815 GCA_034694405.1 Scolopendrellopsis subnuda
AGCAGAATGTTTTTACACTAAAACTGCTCTACTGAAAAAGTAGTACTTTGCAGATTCGTGCCTCTGGCTTTTGAGTAGCGATTATGTTGTACTCTGGAATTGGCAAACACAATCGAAATGAATAGGCCTATTTATTCCTGTCGTTTTTTTTTTTTATTTCTTTCAGCCTTGTCTACTGCAGAGAAATCAAAAGATAATGGATGGAGCAGTGCTTCACAGTTTTCAAAATCTGATCTAGCTCGTCAACCCTTGAACAGTGTGAGAACCCCTTCAAATAGGAAAAATTCTATCATAAAGTAAGCATTTGGACTCGACAAGAAGAAATTTAGGCCTAGAGATTATTAGATGGTCCCGTCTTTTAGAGAGCAACCTGGATCTAGTTGTTGACTTGCTGGCAATCTCGGTATCACACAATTCCGTCTGGGATTGTTGGAATTTAGTTCAGACCCAATTTCCATTGGGAGTGTGGTTTGCAGCTCCTGATCTGGGTTGCTCTCTTTCAGACTGTCATTCACATGTAATTTCTCTTCTTCCCCATGTCTACCAACACAAGTAAAAAGGGGGTTTCTCTAGACTCTACATTCCTGATCCTGCAGCATCATTGTTTTTAAACGCATTAACACGTTTTAATCTTCATGCTAAAACTATAAATAGGGGCCTACCGTATTTATTCTAATAAATGCCCGGGCGTTTATTTATTTGGGACTGGCGAATTGGAGGGCGTTTATTAGAGGTGGGCAATTATTTGAGGTAGGCGTTTTTTTTTGTAAAATATGCCTGATAATTCTTTAAAAATCATAAAATACCGTAAAAAAACAGTTCAAAAATTGATTTTCCAGTATTTTTATTGTAATCTCGGGTTCTCGGAAAAATAAATTGATAAAACTTCTATCAGAATCGTTGAGCACTTTACTCTTCCTTTTCGTGGAGTTTATATAGCCTACGATAGAAGATAGAAGGTACGGTATAGGCGTTTATTGCATCAAGTCGGTTTAATCTGTTTATGGGAGGGCGTTTATTAGAGGTGGGCGTTTATTAGAATAAATACGGTATTTGAAAATTAAAATCCACCATGAACTAAGTAACAAAATTTTTGAAATAGGCTATACCATACTCGTAGATCTGGCCTATTTGCATTGGAAGTGTTACTAACATCTTGAAAAATTGTTCATGCAGTGCATTGGCAGTTTACTTACAGTACAGTACTTTACTAGTTTAGAAATTCCTAAATTTAATTGTAACCTAAAGCATCTAGGCTATAGGAATAGGCCCTATTAGGGTATTTTATCAGTTGATTCATTTCTGAATTATAGTCCCATATTAGGCATATTTGAAAAAGTGCTTGCATTGAACAATATTGCAGAGATGATTTTATTCAGTATTTTAACAATATTTAAGATGTTGAATTGACTCATATAGGCCTATTTACTGTTTCTATCTGTTTTTAATAGCTAAGACTTTATTTTATTGTCGTGTGTTTGCTTATTTTTTATACCACTTCTGTATTTTATTTTCAGCGCACACAAGCTAATTCGTTTTAATTAAAGATCTGTAGGGACTGTAGTTTATCAAAACCTCAAACAATTCAAAGTAGACCTATATGTCTTCCAAATTAGGCCAAAAACGATCCATGAGTGGCTTAAATCTACGAAGACTTTGTAACGACCAAAGGCAAGTGTTACTTCAGTAACGCAAATGTAGGATTTGATATGATATGAACATGATTTTGATTATATCATACTCTAAGAATGAATCTCTATTAAGCCACATGCGATTGAACTATGGCATGAAAACAGATCCTGTAACCTCGAATCAATTTATTTGTTTCAGACCTAGAAATTCTACCACCCCTAAGAGTAGCCCAGCTACCCCCGTAACCCCTGCTAATCGGACTTGGAAGTTTGCCGACAATCCTGATCACCAATACCACCAAAAAAGCAGGTAATGCGCTGACCTGAGACCGTAGCCTACCGTATATTGTAGCTTTATACCGTAGGAGTATAACTATAAGGTAAAACCAATTTAATTTTAGCAGCAAAGAAGAAACAGTTCCCCAGAGATCTCCAGCAAACGAGAAACTTGTTAGCAAGGGCAACAATCCTCCAGCAGAAGTTAGCAAACAGGAGCCAAGTAAATCAGGCACAGCGACTCCTAATAACTGTGATCCAAAAGAGAGCAATCTTCAAGTCGAAGCGAAACCGGTAAGTAATCAATAATACAAAAATCTGGTTTATTAAGTCTTATTTACTATTTGATATTATTTATGCTCGACTTGGCAACCCCTTTATTATGGATTGAATGGTTGAAGGAAATTATCTATTTCTTTCACCAGTGAAGATGAAACAACCCTTACAAATCATCCATCAGTGTAGGCGTTTCGCCGTTTCCCATTCAACAGTGACTGAGTCTGCGGGTGCCTGAGGTGGCAAACTTTTAGGAGCGGAATTTTCCTTGAATGGCAAAAATCTGAGGGCTGAAAAAGAGGTCTTTTTGCCTGTTGAGGGTGGAGAGGAAAGGGGTGGACATTGGGCAATTCCTATCCTGTCTAGGGGCAGCAAAATGTTAAATTTATCACTGGTCACTATCATAGGTCATAGCCATGATTAAGACTGGAATTTTTAAGTTTCTACTTGTTGCAGGGAAAGGTTGCATACGCTGTTTGTCAACGCTGTGGTCAACTTAGTGCAACTTTTGACAAATGTGACGCGTGCTATAGGAAGTTCGATTCACCAAAGATTTATCACAAAGATGCAGGGCATGGTAATGTCACCCTTGTAAATCCAAAGACTTCATCTCCGCAAACATTCTACAGTAAACAACCTCTGCTGAATACCGTTTTATTTGTTCCGGTGGTGACGGCACCTTTGCCAGATTCCTCTTCAGGTAGTTCATCCACTTTGGTAACTAAAAAGCCAAAATACTTCAGAGGTAGAAGAAAGAAAGAAGATACAGATCCAGGTAGGAATTTTTTAAAGGGAGGGGGTGCGAGCGGATTAGGCGCAAATGGGCAGCCTTAAAAGAGTCGAGTCTTGAAGTGTTGAAGCTACGAGGCCGTTAACTGTAGCCCAAAATGTGCTGTTCCATGGACGCTGTGTGATAGACAAAATATGGCACCGATATGGTCTATTCATAATACCATGATTTTATAAGAAAGATTTCGCCTCTTTCCATTCCCTCAATGAATAAATGAAAATGAGCTATTAGTTATTTTTTCTCTCACCACGCGCACACGTGTGGTGTGGTGTGCTGGCCGACACATATTTTTTTTTCATTTGGATTTGAGCTATTTGCCATCTGTCGTAGGTTTTATAACTAATAGTGACTCCACACCATGGAGAAGTGTCAAGTACTGTATCCATACTAATTAATCCATGGTAATACCATATTTATTCTGTAAAACATGTCCCAGCTTACTGCAACTCGCCCTTAAAATGCACAAGTTTTTCAGATGAGATATCCTGCGGGATTTTTTTTTTTTTTTCCATTCGAATAAAGCTGGAATTATAATACTTTTGGCAAGCTGTGTATTTACACAGCAGGTCACACAATATTACAACTGAACGTTTCTCTGGAAAGTCACAAGTCCATATCCTAGTCTCTGCGGAATCCGTTTTTCCAATCACTGGCGGCAACCCTATTTAGGGGAACATGCCTTAGTTGATCGTCTCGTAAATTGCCGTCGCGTTATTTTTGGATTTGGAAAACCCGATGTTCATTCACAGTTTTATTAAATTTCAGTCTGTTTAACAATATCTTCGGACGAAGAAGACAGTCAGGGTAATCTCTTTGCGTCTCCAATGAGCGTGGATAAGTGTAAGAGGGGCTTCAGCCAGGTGAGTGAAGATGCCAATTCCCGCAAAGAACCAAGGCTAACGATGTCCGGAGGTGCCCCACCTGTGGTAAGCTGTTTGCATATGACGGGGGCAAATTTCCGCACAGTCTTTATAGTTCACCTAAATCGAAATAATCAAGCGAGAGATTAATCAACGATGCTGAGCTGAGGTGACGCGGTAATTCCCCACTCCAGCCACGTTGTGAATCGGGTGCCGAACCCCCGAGCATCTTCTCCCCGTGTGACCTGGTGGAAAGACGCCAGCGTGGTCATTATCGCGATTTTGTGGATATGCCGAGATAAAAAGTAAAACGCAGCTGTCAACTAGTATTAAATTTATAATGTTTTATTTTACAGACTTGCTCACCAACTCCCAGTAAAATTAGGAAAATCGCCAACTTGAGTTGTGAAATCGAGTGCAGGAGTGTGCGGATTGGATCATACAAAGCAAATCCGCTTGCTAAAGTAAAAATCACCAATAAAGAAATTGTTCTAAAGGTGAAGCAAGTGGGAGGTGAGTGTGAAACGTTTGTAGTTTTTTTACGAAAGGGTTTCCTATCTAAAAGAAATGATTGAGTGCAAAATACGGAGTAATTTGTAAACTGTGATTTCCACCTGGACATTGCATCACGTAGGGGGTTTCACAACGCGAACGAAGGTCTTCTAAAGACATGGAAAGCTCTGGGTCATACTCATTACTGTTCCAAACGTTTCCATAATGCGGCTTATGTCGTTAAGACATCACTGCTTTGTGTTGGACCTCGGCTCGTAGTCATTCCATGTGATTTGGCACACACACACAAAAAAGAACAAGGTTCAGTTGAGTTTAATGAATTTTTTTCATTTAACAGGGGAAGATTTCGTCGACATCCACTTGAATAGCACCGACATAGTGAAGTGTTTGATGCACTTGGGCGACACCCTGCCCATCATGTTCGTCTACACCACTCCAACGTGTGCCGAAGAGATCAGAAGTCAACTCAGGATGTCCATCGACGGTCCGTACTACGATCCGAGAAGCGATGGTAGGAAGGGTTTTATCTGCGATCGTAGACGAGAGTGCAACAACCGTAACGTGGTTGTTGAAGAAATGATATCGAATTGAATGGAGAACTACTCTATATAACTGGCAGTTTTATGCTGATGGGCTTGACGTAAAATATTATTATTTTGTGAACGCAGTAATATGAACCAGAACTGGGAAGGCTGGATTTTCAAGATGTCTAATATTGTTCTAATTGCGTGGACCCTTTGCTCAATTTCGTTTTGCACTTTTAGATGATACTCGGAAAAGGATTACGCTTGTAATAACTAACCTATTGGAGGAACAGAAAAGGACGGTTGCTCTGATTTTCAAAGACATTGTGAAGTCTCAGCCTCAGACGACGACGTGGAACGAAATAGATCAAAAGGTAGCCAATCAGATCCTGGTTCGATCGACTCCACCAGAGGTAGGTTTTCTTTCTTTATTTTTTTTTTTATATAGATTGTAAAGACGGCAATATTGAATTCATATTTTCGTGTGAGTGGAAATTTATATAATTGAGAAAGTGAGTGCGTCACGAAGTTGGATCTCGGATGTTTGCGATTTGGTTTAGACAAGTAGAAGCAAACCTGCTTCTACTTGTCAACGAATTTTAGCCCTGGAATATAAACAGAGTTCTGAGTTTGGGTCGTTACCGTCTACCGTTCGATTTCCTTTTTTTTTATCAGAGCACGGGACAATACCGTGTAATACTAATAACCTACCTTCATATTGTTTCTGTTTAGATTCGTAATATTGTTACGAACATCACCACGAAGAATTCTCCGAATAATGTGCCTAATTCACACGGACAAACGGTTCAGCAGGTACAATTTTTATTTTCAGTAAATTAAATATAGTATTTCAAGAGAGTTGGCGTTTTTAGTCTGAATTAACGTTGTTTTTCGATCATTTCAGGTGAAACTGCCATCGGTTTCGATCCCCCCAACACCGACCCCGCAGGTTTTACCACCAGTCATGAAGTACGTGTCGCTTTCTCATTTTTTAATTTATTTGCAGCGTCGATCATATTGTGAATAAGTAACAGAACGTAATTTTTTTTTTCAGGATGATCACATACCCTCCGCCGCCCCAGACGGGTGGAATCACCGTCACCACGGAAGACTACACGTGCCTGAGAGAGGCCGAATTCTTGAACGACGTTATCATCGATTTTTATCTCAAGTAAGTCGAATTTTTCGATTGATCTTCGCCGCTTCCTTTTTATCGTGTTGGTGTAGAATTCGCTCTAGTACTATGTCTTTAAAAAATAGTTTAAACACTCGGGTCTAACTGGAAATTTGAAATCCTAAAGTCCCTGCTTCGTGGGAGGGGCGCTGTTACAAATGGCCACGCTTCCAGCTGGAAGTCAAATGTTCATAAAATACCAGATTGGCTTTCATTATTTTCATTGTGTCTCAAATTATTTAACGATCTTTTTTTTTTCAACAGATATTTAATGCAAAACTTGATATCGGAAGAGCAGAGGGCGAAGACCCACGTGTTTAGTTCGTTCTTCTACAAAAGACTCACACAGAAACCCCTGAGAAGGTCCGTGGTCCTAGAAGAACAGACTATTCAAAAGTGAGTATCCTAATGTAGAAGAATAATTTATTTTTGTTCATGAAAGCAGCTTTCGCCCCTTTTCAGTAATCGTAAATAAATAAAACTGTTGGAAATGTTCACAACACTCTATTGCAAGAGAAGCTTTAAAATTGTTTTATTCAGAATATGGTCCTTCGAACAACGTTTAATGTTTAAACGTGACAGCATTGGTTGAAACCTTTTTCAAGGATGAACTTAGCGTTCTGTGATTTTATATCACTGTGACAAATTAGTCCCATTTTAAATTAATTATTTTGATGTACCAGGTAGCTGCTTTGTCAATTCTTTTAATTTGAACTGGTGTTACAAAAAAAAAAAAAAATCATTAAAATTAAGTCTTATCTTGAAAGTATTAGAATTTAAACTGTAGTTTGTTACGTCCATATATAAAGGCGGTGCCCAACGTCGAAAACGTATAAAACTGTCGGAATGACGGCGGGAATAATTTCCTTAAAGGGGTACTGTACATGCTCTAACTAAAGTAATACATCGAACTGAGTAATCTGTTAGCTTTGAACATGCGATAACAAGACGAGCACGCTCACTTCGTACACCGACTTCGTCTAAACTGGGACCATAATGAAATACTGACATCCACTTTAAACTCTAGTTTAAGGTAATCATGAAATCATTGTAATTTTCCAGTCCCGCAGAGAGAAGGCATCACAGGGTGAAGACGTGGACGAGACAAGTTGACATCTTCTCGAAAGATTTCATTATAATTCCAATCAACGAAAAGTAAGTCTCATTAACCAACTTTCCTTCATGATTTACAGGCTCAGATAGCGCCTGTCAAGTTTGGAGTAGTAGACCAAAGCATCTTACCTTATCCTTATTAATTTGGGCTTCTTAGAACAGAGACTCTGCGACTATTGTATGTGCGCGGTTAAACTTACTTTTCAGTATTTGGTTAGAACGATCTTATAATTCAGTTATAATAGGGAATATACGAGAGACAGGGCGGGGTGTGGTTGTCACTGCGTATTATAACACAACCTTTACGTATGACGGAAGGGTTTTCTAATAATTATTTTCTTTATATTATTCTGCAGCGCCCACTGGTATCTCGCCATCATCTGCTTCCCGTCGCTGCAGCAGCCTGTGTATTCCGACAACAACAAACCCGTCGAAAAGGAAAACTTGGCTTCACTCAATTCCCAAGCGCGGAAAACAGCCATCGTAAATTTTAAACGTGAGCAAAGTCCTTTTTTTAAATGAATTTCGATAACCCATTTGGATGATCGATTTAAAAACCAAAATTTCTTTCAATAGCGGAAGGCCAGCTGATTACCCTGAATAACGTTCCGCATATAATTGTAACGACCGTGCAGCCAGACGACGCCGAAGACCGCGACGAAGCGGAACCGGACGAGCCGGATTTTGCGAGCGACGCAAGTCAGCCACCTCCTGAACAGGTAAGAAATATAATCTCTCGTTCTGGGGATTCAAATAGTATCCTGGCGGGGAAAAACTTTGATATAATTTGGGAACCACCTAGAAAAAGTTAAATATTATGATTGCTTTTCAAAAATACACTGTTGTACTGCTATTATGCAATATTAACAACAAAACGAAAATCTACTGCAAAAACGTTTTGTAAACTGCACGTACTGGGAGAGAGAAAGTTAATATTCACCTTGGTTCAAAATAGCTGACATTTCGCATCGAAGTAACACCTTCTGGGTCAAAAAATAGCACCTTACACTTACACAGTAACTGTCAGTGGTGCCTTGCAAAAGTATCATGGCTCTCCTGCCTGTCCTGCGATGTAATTTCACTCTTCGTAAATACCTCAATGCCACTATCGTGCTTCTTTCACCCCCCACACACATTGTAAAGCATCCTTTAGCTCCATTTGAGAACGTATAATACCAGTATATCTATAGTGAACGCAAGAACTCTATTGAAACGATCTGCTGTAGCTTTCTTGTAGGTGTAGAACTAGATGAACATTCTTCTTAACACTAAAAATAATTAGATAAAATGAATTGAAGAGGAGTGAGGTTTCTAATTTTGAGATTTATTTGCCTTTTTAACAACTGTAGGGTGCAGGAGATGCAAAGAATCAAGCAAAGCCCGATTCTTCTACTTCTCCAGCAGTTACATCCACAGTGGATGGTAGGAAACCAATAAAACAGTGAGTATATATGGCTTCCCGCTTCCATTATTTCTATAATTTGCAGCTGTAAAAAATAAATCGGCAGACTTGCACATAACTGAAAAGAATTTTTCAGAATGGCGATTTTACAAGAACTCGGCTACTATAAAAGGCTGATTCGAAACTACTAGATTTTAAAAATCCACGAAATCCTTGGTTTCTGATGGAACTTTTGCTCTCTCTTATTTCAGGCCTTGTATTTTGATTTTCGACTCGCTATCGGGGCCAAGTCGAAACCGAATCATAGCAACCCTTCGAGAGTAAGTAGTCAGCTTTCTTTTTTAACGCGAATGCTATTCGTGATTTCGTGAAATCATTTTAACTTGGCTATAGTATAAAATAGAACGACATCGCATATTTTTTTCCTTTGGAAATTCCAAGTTTTTTTTCTGCTGTACAATAACTTGATATTGTATGAAAAAAGAATAGCCTCTACAAAAAGAAGAAGAAGAAGAAAAGGCAATAAGTTGGCGCACTTGTCAGCGACAACTCCACAAAATTTCGTTGTTTTCGTAATGGTTAGTTTCTGTCTTTTATCAGATATCTCCAAGTTGAGTGGAAAATGAAGAAGCGGTCGGAAAGGATGTTTTCGAAAGACACTATCAAGGGTGCCACCGTGACGGTTCCTCAACAGAACAACTTCTCTGACTGCGGAGTCTACGTTCTTCAATACGTAGAACAGTTTTACAAAGTAAGTTACACGTATTTGGATAAAAAAAATATATATTTTTTAGCATGTTTTGTTTATCTTTCTGGTTAATATCACGGAACTTATCGGACAGCAGTGCCGTGAGATTGAAAGCACAGAAAAGTTGAACCCACTTGGGAACATAGGCCTATATACGTATTATTCCATGATGGAATGGGTAAGGATCCCACTCCCCTTGCATCCTAATGTATATATTAATTCGCGGAGAGCCGGGGACTTGCAGTATTTTCCGATAGGGGGACAAAAGGGCGCGTTACATACAGTTGCAACGCGATAACCTTGGCTGTACTGCGTGCTGAATGTGTGAGCGAACGTGGCGCCACCTGCAACAATTATAAAGAAACACCCGACAATTCGCGAGTTGGCTGGAAGTGGGATCCTCGGCCTCATGCTCATGCCCATCCCCTCATGATTATTCTGATATTTTGGTTTATTTTCGAAGACCACACAATATTCCAAAGCCTTTCAAATAACGGTTTAGAACTTCCTGAGGAGGGAGGGCGTTACAAGGTAGGTGGCAGAAGTATCTTAGCCACACACACTGCCATCACTACGCGACGAACAGCATTCCTGCTTAAATGTAAACTCATTGAATGAACAGAGACGAGCATGTTGTAACGGGATCGTCCTGTTATTGTTGTTGATATTTTGGAAGTTCATGTCTTTAAATTGCCGGTTTGCCATTTTCTTTGTTTCAGGAGCCGATTAGAGATTACAGGCTACCTATCAGGGGTTTAGAGAACTGGTTCACGACTGAAGTCACGGATAGCAAACGAGACTATTTAAAAAACCTGATCAAGGACCTTATGCGACAACAGTGCGGTGACGAAGCTGCCGAAAACATACTCGCGGTTTGTGAATGTGACAGTCCTAACACGTCGATGAATGTAGATACCGCAGCTTCTTAGCACGATTTAAAAAAACAAATTCCGCAGGAAAAATACGAGAGAGAAAGAAAAAGAGTGTTTCGGTGTTTTGTGCTATTTGGGTACAGAGTGACTGAGAAAAATCTTTCCTTAATTTGAAGGACTGTTTATTTCTTTCTTTATAATATCTCTCCACTTGAGCAGATTACCGTTAATTATGATAGCAGTTTATAAAGAATATATGAGTTTATTTCGAGTGCTTGTAATATTTTTAAAATCACTTTCATTTCTTTCTTTTTTTTTTTTTCATTGTAAATCATTTTGTCATGTTAAAAGCCAATAATATCACACGGGGAAGAACGTCCTCACCTTTTTCTGTTTTATTAATATTCTACATTCCTGCGTTGCTTTTGGGGAGGAAGTTGTTCTCGATATGATTGTGCTGCAATTTAATTGCAGACGAAAAATTATTGCAGAAAAGTAAAAAAAAAAGAAATATCGTAATTTATTCTCCCCACGATCGTTAGTTCTTTTTTGTACTTTTTGTGTGGGTATATACGTTTCGATAGTGAATTTTAAAATGAAAACTGCTTATCCAACAAAATGCAGTGTACAAAATATCATAAAATAAAACAGCGTTTTGATATTATAAAACATCTTCGAAAATGTTTATTGAATAGGGTTTTGATACGTAGTAGTAGTAATGGTAACTTTGGCACTACGTTACACTACACCTTCGATGAGTATAAATTACATCACCCACCATCTAGTGATAATAATTAGTACTAGTATAGTAGGCTTACTAATGTAATTAAGATCTGTACAATAAACGATAAACCTAGTCTAGCCGACAGTGAGTATAGAAGGCGTTTCGAGTTAAGGTTACGTGCGGTGTAACTGTAATATATTTATGACAGAAAAACGTTTATCCCCCGCGCCCACTGTCTGTTTAGTGTTTATACTAATACGAACTCGTACATGTGTTTCAAAGAAACGGTTAGTCTTGCTAAATAATGCATGGCAATAGAATAGCCATGTAAACTGGCTAATAAGAAGCGAGGTGTTTAACTGTTTATGGTAGATTCACTCAGGGATGAGGTATTATCCGATTATCGTAGTAGAGGTAGCGGTCACTGATCATTGGTAGGGATGTGCGAATATTCGATTCGATTCGAACATCGAATACTGATTAATCGAATATTCGATTATGTTTGCATTATAACGGTAAATTTTTGAAAAAAAAATCGCCTAGTTTGCACAAAAAAGTTGAATAGTAAACAGTAATATTCTGCATAGGCAGCCACAATATATCGGGTAGTTTTGCCATAGTGTCCAATTACCTGACTAAAACTATAATTTTACAGTGTATTCGATCGTATTCGAATATTCGAAAGTTTACTATTCGATTCGTATGAAAATTTTACTATTCGCACAACCCTATATTTTGGACTTTGTAATGACGAAATTATGACGTCATCCTGGTTGTGGATCTCACGATGCCACGCACACACAATGCGGGGTCCGTGGGACCACGATGACGTCAAAATATCATAACTGAAATGTCCAAAATCGCAGTCCTGTTTTTAGAATTCTTATTTTTGTGTTGAAGCTGAATGACCGACCAAATACCCTTCCCCCTTTCTGCTGATAATCCGTTAAGTTAAAAGAAACAGAGACTGACTTATAATTAAGTTACGTTATTTATTTTAATAAATCTAACAACGCGCAGCGCTGTTATTTTTAAACAGTAAAAGCATTATACAACTATTATAAAGTAACACTGTTAAGAAATCTTTATTTCGTAGTAGTTTTATCATCGGTATGTCATCGAAGTAGAATGCACCGGTCCGTTGTTGTTACCCGGCCAGGTTCTCAGCAGATCCGACTTGACGTGCGTAGGCAGTGAGCGAGACCGTCTCGGGAGTTTGATGCCGCCACCACCAGCTGTCCCTCCAACTGCTGCGAGTTCTATCTCTTTCTTCTTGCGCCAACTGAAGAACGTAAAAAAAAAAACATCTTTTATTTAGTGCAAGTTCTGTTCGGGGTGAATCTTCCCACCTTTCTGCTGATCATCGTTTCGCTAAGTTGTTCCCTTGTTTTTAAAAATGGTCAATTATTACGATCCAAAACACAGTTCAATGAAGAAACAACGCAGAACTGTGCATTGTCGGACAGGAAAAACGGATTATTTATCGAAATCGACTCTTATCAAGGCGACAATAGTTTTTCTACAGGTTATAATATACCTTTGTATTTTGGATTTTTTTATGTTATTAAAGTTCTGTTTAAAAAAAAAATCGGGTCATGGGGGAAAAAAATTTCGAGAACGAAATTTCAAATTTGCATTTTTCTTCTTTTTTTTTTAAAGAATCCGTTTTTCATTTCAGCAAGTGCACAGTTGTTTCTTCATAAAACTATTACAAGTAATTTACCTGTATTTTAGATCGTAATATTTCGAAAATGGAAAAACCCTCGCGAAACGATAGGGGTGGGGGACAATTCACCACCTGTGTCTGTCGGACCATATAAGTAAAATGTGTATCCCTTATGGGCAATTTACACGGTACGACAAAAGCTGTCGGAAGTCGGACCGACTTCCGACTGAGCATGCGCAGTTGAAA